>PVLA01006262.1:42437-127809 GCA_004027455.1 Hydrochoerus hydrochaeris
AGGCCCATGACGGGTAAGGCCTGGTTGGGTTCATATGAAGAGTCCTTGACCTAAGACAGGCGCTGTTCTCACAGGAACTGCCATACTCCCATAAGTGATAAAGGAAACAATGTAGGGAGCGGCATAATAGCCTCACACATCTCTTCCTCCTGCAGGCATCCAGGTGTGTCGGCTTACATTTCCCAAGCTAACTAAGTAATAAGATTGAGATGTTACAAAGGTAAAAAGAGTTAATTAACACCTACTGAGCCTGGGGAGCTTCCTGCTTGGGGTTGAGGTTAAAACCTATTGTTTAAGATTATCCCTGCCTGGCCCTAAGCCTGGGGCGCTTCCTGCTTGGGGCTGGGGGTTGCTGCCAAGGTTAGCATATATATATTCCAGCTTCTAAAAAATAAAGCGGATTCAGATTCACTCACAGACTGGTGTGCAGTGTTTTCTGTCTCTCACTTGCCAACTCCCTGTCCACCTTTGGGAAACCCTAGCCCTGCCGCAGCTGGACTCCGGCAGAAAAATACCTAGAAAATCTTTACAGATTTCGAAATTGAATATCAACATTTTAAGTAACCTATGGGCCAAAGAGGAAATTAAAGAAAAATCAGAAAATGTTTAGAACAGAATAAAAATGAAAACACAGTGTATCAAAGTGTGTAGGAGAGCTTGTCATGGTGGCCTATGCCTGTAATCTCAGCATTTGAGAGGCTAAAGCAGGAGGATCACTGTGAGTTCAAGGCCAACCTGACCTACAAAATGAGTTCAAGGCCAGCCTGAACTACATAGTGAAACCCTGTCTCAAAAAGACAAAAACCAACAAAAAACAAAGCGTGTTGGATGTTGCAAAGCAGTATTTAGGGAGAAATTTAGAATACTAAACATGTGTATTAGAAAAAAAGAGCTTCCTCCAACTAACTAGTAAGAATATAAAAACTAAAGTCAACAACAACAACAAAAGAATTACTAAAGATATATACAGAAAAAAAGAAATAAAAGAGAAAATTAATAAAAGAAAAAGCTGATATGTTAAGAGAGTAAAAAAAAATCAATATACTTCTAGCCAAACTGATCAGAAAAAGGGGGAAATACCAACAATTTGTAAGAGAAGTGATATCAACACAGACATTAAATAAAAAGGGATATTGTAAACAACTTTTTCCTAAAAAGTCAACACTTAGATGAAATGAATATTGTTGTAGTCACAGGGAACAATTAGAATAAGGACATGGAGTTTATAATACTATTTTTATGATGGTCACCCATGAAAATGCAGGAAATCTATCCACATCACTAAAGAAAAGACATAGATTAGCCAAAGGACTGAATCCCACAGCAATGTCCCACATGAGTCCAAATGAAGACCCAGTGTTCACAACAATGCTTCCCACGAGTCCAACTGGAGGTCTAGAGCCCACAAGAAGGACTCATGCCAGTCTCTTTTATCGATCCATGTTGGGAAGGCCCAAAGGTCAGCGGTGGAAGCCAAAAAGTCTATGCCAGTGGGGTGAAGGAGCAGTGCTGGTAGGTTGAGGGTTCTACGCTGGAGCCAAGAAGTCACACACACAACAAAGATCAGAGCTGTCCTGGAAAGCACCACAGCTATCCTCAGCGACACAGAGGCCCTGAGCTCCAACGACAAACACAGTCAAGTACATGCCAGTAAGCCAGCGTGATGAGTTCATCCTGGAGACCAAGCAGCACACGTCTTCTTCTCTAGAGCCAGGAAGCAATGATCGATGTGAAGACTAGAGCTTCTCCAGGAGAACCAACGGCTCAAACAGCAACATGTAGGAGAACTCACAACGCCTCAACACCTCAATGCCTTAATGCAACTAACGTGAATAGTTTCTCCTTCTCCACGGCTCTATGTATTTTGGCAATTTTCCTCAGGTGAAACATCTATGCCCAGCACCATGCTGATGTAATACAGCTGGCATTAATTTGATTGCCAGTTTTCATTCCATAACAAATATATTCCTTGAAAGGTACAGTCTATAAAAGCTCAGTCAAGAGGAAATAAATACCAGAGTAGCATTGTAGCTATTATAAAAATCGGATTTTATCTTCCCTCAAGGAAACTCAATTATATCAATTCTACTCAAACTCTTCCAGAAAATTAAAGGGGGAGGAATCCCTGTAAACACATTCTGCAAGAAGAACATTACCAAAACATGACAAAGCTGGTACATGAAAACTACAAGCCAATGTTCCTCATGAACTTAGATGCAAAGAGGCTAAAATAAATTTTTGTAAATTGAGTCCAATACCACAAAGGAAATGGATAATGAATTACTAACAATTTGTGTTTATGTAAGGAATATAAGGATTTTTTAATACTTGAAAATGAATTAATCTAATTCACCATACCAACAAAGATGAAGAACCAAATGACCATCTCATTAGAGGCAGAAAACTCCAACATCTGTTTCTGATAAAGACTCAAAACAAATTAGGAATAGAAGGCAACTTCATTTTGACAAAGAGCTTATATATGGTAAAATCATTGTTTAGGTAAAAGTTTAAATGCTTGCCTCTTAAGATCAGGAATAAGACAAAGATGTCTGCTCTCACTATTTCTACTATACGTTGTACTAGAATTTGTGACTAGAACAATTAGTTAAGCAAAGAAATAAAAGGCATCTATATCAGAAAGTAAAGAGTAAAACTGTTTTAAATGACAGATGATATGAAAATTTATGTAAAAAATGTGATGGAATCTACAAAACAGTTACTAGAATAAGTGAGTTTAGAAAAGTTCAAAAATTTTTTTCTGTATAGAAAAATCAATGTATTTTTATATACTATTGCTGAACAATCAGAAATTAAAATTTAGCATTATTTATAAGAACATTGAAAGTATGAGATATTTACCAATAAATCTGACAGAAGATATGAAAGGCCTATGCACTGAAAACTATGAAACATTAGGAAGATGAATTAGAAATATCGAATTAAATTACAATTATACCATGTTTATGGGTTAGAAGACTCAATACTATTAAGAGATCAGTTGTCTTCAAATTTTTCTGCAAACTCAATACAATTCCAATAAGAGTATCAAGACTTTTTAATGGAATTTGACAATATGATTCCAAAAATTATATGGAAATGCAAAGAACCTAGAATATCCATAACCACCTTGAAATAAAAAATGAAGATGAAAAAGTAGCACTGTCTAACTTTAAAGCTTCTCTCAAGTTCACAGTAATCAGAACAGTATGTTACTTGCTTAAAGATGATCAAATAGATCACTGAAGCTGAAGAGATACCAGAAATATACTTATAAATTTATGTAAATCAATTATTTTCTGTTGTTGTTTTTGAGACAGTATCTTGTTATGTAGTTAAGGCAGGCCTTGATCTCACTATGTAACCCAAGTTGGCCTCAAACTCACAGTAGTCCACTTGCCTTAGCTTCCTGAGTGCTAGGATTACAGTTGTGCACCACCATGCCTGGCCCATACAAGTGATTTAGACAAAGTTGTAAAAGCAATTCAGTTGGGGGGACATAGTCTTTTCATCTTTTTAGAAAAGAAAATATACTTTTGGAAAATAAGTGCATGAAAAGATGCTTGACATTAATAGTTTTTAAGTAAATGCAAATTAAATCACAATGATACTACTTTTCAAATATTAGAATGTCTGAAGTTAAACAGACTGACCATATCAATTGTTGGTTAGGATGTGGAAAAGATGGAAGACAAACTGCCAGGGAAAATGTAAAATCTAAACAAATTTGAAAAACAATTTAATAATTTCTTAACAATTTAAAACATAAACCTGCTATATGATTTAGCCATTGCACTCTAAAGTATCTATCCACAAGAAAAGAAAGATTTATTAATACAAGGACTTGTATATAGAGATTTGTATGAGTCTTATTTATAATAGCTAAAAGCTAGAAACAAACTGCATAAGAGTTCAACCAGAGAAATAGAGCTAGTAAGAAATATATATCATATTTAGGGAATTATTACAAGGAATGGATTTAGGTAATTGTGGGACCAAATGAACAAGTTCAAAACCAATTGGTGTGAGCTTGACATGGTGGCACAATCCTGGAATCCTAGCACTCAGAAGGCTGAGGCAGGAGAATTGCTATGAATTCAAGATCAGATTGGACTATATAATGAGTACAAGATTAGCCCGAACTACATAGTGACACCTAGTCTCAAAAATCCAAACCCAAACCAAGCCAAAGCAAAACAAAACAAAACAAATCACCAAATAGGGATGACCATTAAGAAGGACCATTAGAAGGGCAGATTGAAACTATGGACATGAACAAAAACAGCAGTACACTGGTAAAATTCTTTCCTCCTCAGGGATGCCTTAGTTCTGCCCTTATGGGCTTTCAACTGATTGGGTCAGGCCGACTCAAATAATGTAGAATACTGTCTTTACCTAAGATCAACTGATTGTGAACATTAATCATACCTTCAAAATATTTTCAGTGCAACATCTAGATTTATATTTAATGATATAATTGTAGATTATAGTCTCATTAAGTTTTACACATAAAACCTACTATCCTACAACCTAAACATTGTCAACAGTTGGCGACATCCATATGATGCAATACAATTCATCCACAAAAGAATAAACTGATACAACAATAAGGGCAAAACTCAGAATAATTATGCTGAGAGAAAGAACCTATATAAAAAGACTACATGCTATATGGTTTCACTTACATAAAATTAAATTTCTACCAGTGCCAATTAATCTATTGTGTCAGAAGGTGGATAATGATTAGCCTAGGACAGCGATAACTTAGATGGTAGAGAAGGGTAGAACCAAAGATCATCAAGAAGCTTGAGGAAATCTAGCAGTGTGTGTGTGTGTGTGTGTAATTCATGTATTACTTCTTTTGTTAATTATTTCATGGTGTACACATGGCAAAACTTAACCAACTTTATATTTTAAGTGCACTTATGTCAATTTTACCTCAGTAAATCTATGAAAATTAAAACTAAAAGAAAATTAAAGACCATAGAATTATCCTCAGGACTAAGTCCTATGTTATTGCCCACAGTTTGAAAAACACTATGTGAGAGGTTATAAAGACAGCTGCTTTGTCTGTGAGTCTGTTTTCAGGCCACCACTCATCTTATTCATAATTGAAGGTGATCTCTCAAGATGTGAAATATTGGTGGGACACAGCACCCAGATTCAACTACACAAGTGGAAGGATATATCTTCTTCCTCCCCTCCCTCTCTTGGACCTATGAATCTAGAACAACTCACAGTGAGACAGGAATGGTTAGTGTCTAGTTGTAGTTTTGATAATGCACAACCCCAGGCAGCACTGTGACAACAGACTATTCCTGATAGAAGAAGGTTACCTGCTACTTTGTGGTTCCTAAGACTCCTTTGGTGCACATCATCTTCCAAGCTCAGCCTTCCAATTTCCTACTGATTCTAGAAGCCCCTTCACCTATGACAGCCTTTCAACAAATTATTTTGGGGATTTTTTTTGTTTGACTAGACTATCAATTCACTTCTGCTGCTTATAATTAAGAACTCTGATAATTCAGAGAAGAAGAAAAGGAGAGTCACAAAGAAAAATTTTGGAAAGCCCACTAGATCTCAACCAAGTAGAAACCAAATACCTATTTTACTTAATAAAATACAAAAATATTGGCATGAAACCCTGGAGTCCCATTACTTTGCATCAAAGATAAAGAAAGTATGTTCAGCAAAATATTATATACCTTAGTGCATTCCAGGTGCACAGTCTGTGTTCCTGTCTTCAAATAATTTCCCCACAGAGCTGAATTGCATGGGTGGGAATTGAGTTTGTTTTTCCTTTCTGTTGTGAGTAATGGTCTACAGAGAGTGGAGAAAGTGATGTTGGCTCTTTGGGTATGAGAAGTGGGGCAAAAGTCAAGAGTCAGCCAGTATTAGAACCTTCTTTAATGTGACTCAGAGGTTAGGCAACTTTCCAAACCCAAGTACAGTTTTTTTTTAAACTTTCCCTTAGGGTGTGGAATATGATTGAAAATTTTTACTGAATAATATGGCTTCTAGGAATTTAAGTAGTGCTTTTCTTTGTAATTTGCACATAACAAATGATAATATTCATGCAACAGAGATAAATAGACAAATAGACTGCTTTCAGTTCTGGGTGACTTATCTGGAGAACTCTGCAATTCTGGTGCATGGCTTAGGAAGTGACAACAAAAAACACTCAAGATCAAATTCTTTGTGCAACCATTTCAAGCCCTCGATAACCTGTCCCAGCCTATTGTTTTTCCATTACTGCATTATGTATCTCCACAATTTCTGCTCCCAACTTCTGCCCTTTCCCTCTGTCCAACCAAATTTTATCACTGGAGTCCATTGATTTTCAAACTGTGATTAAAAGTCAGCTCTTAGGTTTGGAGGAAGTAAGAACCAAACCAAGAAAGTATTTGTAGCACTGCTCTAGTTTCCAGTAATTTCTTCTTCCCTTCACCTGGTCTTTCTTTCTTTCTTTCTTTCTTTCTTTCTTTCTTTCTTTCTTTCTTTCTTTCTTTCTTTCTTTCTTTCTTCTTTCTTGTTGGAATTTTTACTTTTATTTAGGTTCTCACTATGTAGCTCAGGCTGGCCTCGAACTCATGGTGATTCTCCTGCCTTAGCCTCCCAGGTGCTGGGATTATAGGCACGCTCCCCCATGCCAGGCTGACCTTGTCTTTTCTTGTCATGGATGACATTCACCTTTATACTTAACATTTCTTAGGTTATATTTTATTTTGTCTTCCCAGTGAGATTTGTAAGATTTTTGGAAGGCACAGAACCTAGTTTATGCTGAGCACTTAACACACCCCTGTGGAGTAAATGAATTAATCCAAAATTAAAATAGTTAGACTTTATTGGTTACTGAGTCCCAGGCACCATAATAAGCACTTTGAAGTTATTATCTCATTCAATCTTGTGAGAAAATCTATTAAGTAAATATTGTTAATACACATATTATTAATATATTCATTTCAAAAGTGAGGAAAATGAGACTCAGAATATGGAAGTTATTTACCCAAGGTCATTTACTCAGTGAATAATTGGCTAACTGGCATTTAAACTAGTCTCAGCATTAGCATGATTCAGAGAGAGGGAGAATGCTACAAATGTTTAAGATATAGCTCTGAGCTACCAGATGTCCCCCAACATAGGTGACAGATGAAATACCATTTTTGAAGGAAAAATGAAAAGGGAACTATTGCCAAACTGGGGTCAGTGGTTTGTTCTCTCCTGGAACTCTCATCCATTCAAGGCCTTTCCCAGAAACAAAGAAAATTTCTGTTCTCTATTAAGTGAAAGTAGCAATCTGCATTCACTCACAAAGTCATAATTAAGCAGATCTTTGAACTTATACATAATTTATTTGCAAACTGGCAGTTTATGTAGAAGCTAACACAGTGCTTGGCACATATATAACAAGCACTTAATAATGCATCCATGGTATTTTTGGTGTTAATGGAAAGAATATTTATTGGGTGTCTAATACGTGCAATATTTGAGTGTTTTCAAAGGTCCTGAGTCACATAGTCTTTACAATTTTTCCTTGAATTAGGTTTGATTGCATTTTAAGAAATGGAAAAACTAAACCTCAGAGTGGTTTAACATTACCCAAAGTTACACTGATCTGTTACACCATCTACATTCAGTGTAATACTCATGTCAAATGAAAAATATGTAAGCTGATACAAATAGATGAACCAAAAAAATGGCAATCAGTTCTTTCCAGCACCCTGGAAACAATGCCTGCAATTTGAGTTCAGCAGAAAAACAGAATTCATTCCAACATATTGTAGCCCCAACAATTTCATCAGACTTTAAAGCAGCTTGGAAGACAAATATTGTACCTCCCTAGAAGCAAAAGTACTGTTGAACTTGGCTGTTGACCCATTCCACACCAGACTATGAGAATCTGTCCTACTCCTCTCATCCAGGAAGAAACTTCTTCCTTGGTTACAGTTAGTAGGGAACAAGTCAGTGAGCTGAAGAATCTTTGGTGGAAAATAGGTGAAGTGATCTGACTCCCCAAAATACATATTCTCACATTTTCCTATAATAATAGGAAATTTACCTGCATATGTGAGCATAGCTAAAGACTACATTTGCCAGCATCCTTTGTAGTTAGAAGTGGCCATGTAACTATGTCCTGGCCAATAGGATGTAAGTAGAAGTGATATGTATTATCTCTAAATTGTACCTTTAAAAAAAGAAGTATGCTATTCATTGCTTGTCCTAACTCCTCCATGAAATGTTGACAAGGTGGAGAGTAACAAAATGGAAGGAATCTATTTTCTTAATATCATCAATTCTCCATACCAACCCTGGAGCACCTACTCAAATTATTGAGTGACAAATTAACTTCTATCCTGCTTAATCTGAGATAGTTTAGGATTTCTTTAGTGATACTGAGAATTGAATCCAGAGCCTTCACATTGAGCTGTTGTCCTAAGGCTTTTTACTATTCCCTTTCTAGATATTTTCCTGAAAGTGATAAAGAAATTGTATTACAGTGATATACACATACCTATGTATATAGCAGCACAAGTCATAATAAGTAAATTTCACAAGTGGTTTATAAATCCACCAAAAATTAAATGGATAAAGAAAATCTGGTATTTATATACAATGAAGTACTAGTCTGAAATAAAGAATAAAATTTAGTTATTTGTAGGAAAATGAATGTGCCTTGAAGTAATAATGTTAAGTGGAATAAATTAGATATAAAAGGTCAAATAGTGTATGTTTTGCCTTCTATGATGAGACACCCAAATTATAAATCATTTAGAGAGCAAAAGTAACAGATAATAGGATTTTTTTTTGTGACAGTGTCTTGCTAAGACTCTAAATTGCCAAGGGTGGATTTGAACTATTGATCTTCCTAACCCAGCCAAGAGTGCTTGGATTACCAGCTTCTACTACTACATTTGGCTAATTTGGGGTTTCTTATTAGAGAGGTGAAGCATATAACTAACTAATAGGCAACAAGTAGGAAGATTGCTCTGGAAGCTTATCTACTTTGATTGTTTTTCTCTGAATGTTTAGAAAGTGAAGAGATCCTTCTCTGTCATCCAGTCCAAGGTCACATTTCAATTAAGACCCAAGGAAGAAGACAGGACTTATCTAAGACTACACATTTAATTTAGGTTAGGGTTTCCTAGTCTGTTGCCATCTAGGATGGATATCCTCTTTATTTATATACTTGGCATCATTAAAGGCCAACATTAAATGCTCTTCCTAAAAATATCAAACTCAACTTTTTCTTGTTTCTAGACCAGACAGTTTCTAAAAGCAGATCTGTGGCAGATCCTTGAAGGCCAGAATAATAGTGTACTGCAGTGAATCATATTTTTTAAAAAGCAATCATAATGTGAAGCAAACAGTTGCACTGCAAAGTAGTGGCACCCAATTTATTTGATAACAAGGACTTTTTAATTGAATTTTTCTGGGATTAAACACAAATATGCAATGAAATATCCAGCAGTAACTTGGTAAATGTGGGGAGTTCTAGTACTTAGCCGAAGCAAACGTTGTTAGTAAGGTTGGTTCTTGTATCAAACACCCAACATATCAAACATCTGTTACATGGAAAGCATGTTTTGAATGAACTCATTTTTGTAATAGAGCATTGACACAAACAAACATTGTTGTTCAGAATACTGAAAGCTGAGGTAAGCAAAGGAGACAGATAACTTTCACTAAGGGTGAGTGAGTGCAAAGTTGGTATACCAGACAGAGAAAAAGGATTTGACTTTTTAAAAGTCCAAATACAAAATGATGCCACAGATACACTCTGGTCATCCATATGTGATAACTCCCCACGTTACAATTTCATGTTATTTTTCCTAAGAATTAGTAAGTCCCATTACAACCAGCTCAGATCATAGCCTTGGGAAACAGATAAAGGTAGATTTGAACCCCACCTCTGTCATTTGCTAGCTGTTTTTTCCTTCACTTCTCCAAAATCTTGATATATTTTCAGTAAGATACAGACAATACCCTCTGCTTTTCTTGGTAATTGTAAGGATTAGATATGTAAAAACTGTTCAAAAACACATAATCCAGTGCTTCACATATAGTAAATGCCACCAACAGCATGTTTGCATGTGCCTACGGCATTGGAAATTATTTGAACACAATGAGTAGAATCAACCAGAGTCTCCTCATAATATGGTTAGAAGCTCTTGTCTTTTAGAGCACAGCAGACTTATCCAATAAACTTGAAGAAAGTGTGTGTGGATTTTTGCATCCCCATTGCCAGAGATTTTGATTCAGTAGTCAGAGCTGAAACATTTTAAAATAAACTTTCCAAGTGATGCTGGTAGATGTGTCCCAAGGATTATACTTTGCAAAAGACTGGCCTAGAATTCTAGAATGTATTTTTAAGCCCCGAGGCAAAGTCATTAGATGATTTCAATAGTCCAGCTGTTCTTGGGTAACTGCTGTGAGACTGATGAAATCCGAGTTCATCCTTTAGTTCAGAAATGGGGGGGGTGTGGAAGGTGAAGGGTTCTCAGCTGCAAACTCTCTTGATTCCATTAGTCTATATATGCTTCAAGGCTAAAGAAAAAAAAATCTTACAAATTAATTTATTTCAGCTGCTTTTACATGCTGCTTTCTGAAAGCTCTCTCCTTTTCCTTTCTCACAAGACAAATGATTGCTGACCAAAGAGGAGACTGTTATGGCTATGTTTGATTAAGCTGTTGAGTGAGGAGCACTCCACTTAAAACAATTGTCTTTTTCTCATCAAAATTAGAACTGTAAAGTGGCTGATAACGGGATAAAGAAAGCATCTCCTATGGCAGGTGTACAAAATCCCTACAGTTCAAAGTTCCAGATTCTCTTGATGCCTGTCCAGAACTCTTCGCAGGAACTGCTTATGGATTTCAAATTGGGGAGTGGACAATATAAAGATTTTTACCGCATCCAGGGTTATAGCTCAGTGGCAAAGCACCTGCCTGGCAAGTACAAGGTTGTGAGTTCAATCCCTGGTGCCAAACACACAGACACCCACACACACAAGGTTTTGCCTGAAACTGGCTTATATTTATTTTTTGAGCCAATTTGATGACATGAAAAAAATAGTAGACAAAATTTGTTGATTATGTGTGCTAAGCACTTACCAAATTCTCTTATTTCTTTTGTCAACTGAAGAGGATAAGTACTAACTATGCTGTTATTTCCCATTAAAGATGTAGAAGCTGAGGCTTTAATAAGTTAAATAACTACCCACAAGACTAATAAGCAGGACTCGTTTTTGACTTAGGATGGCAGTTGGGATTTGCATTCTGATTGCAGAGTTTGTGTTTATAACCACTCCTCTAGACTGCGTGCCTTTGGAGGTGGTGACAGAGGAGGTCATCCTTCCTCAAGGTCAAAGTGAAGTCATCCATTAAGAAATTTCTGTAGGCAGGTATGGTGTAGCATGCCTGAAATCCCTGCACTCTAGGAGGCTGAGGCAAGAGGGTCATAAGTTTGAGCTCAGCCAGGGAAACTTAGAAAATTAACACAATTCTGTTTCAAAACAAATGTTTAAAAATTGACTTAGAGGGTAGTCCAGTGCAATGGCTTTAGAATCAATTCCTAGTACTATAAACCAATAAAAACAATTCTACAACTCTATCCCAAAAGTGCAGGGAATCTTTATTGGCTCATTGGTTCTGTCTCTGACTTCTTGTTCTGGTCTGTTGTTGGATTCTGTCTCTTTGGTTTTCCCATTGCAACTGACATTTCAGTTGGACTATCTATCTGGATTTCATGTTGGCTTTTTACCTGATTAATGACTTTCAGATTTCCTTTGGCTTTAAGCTATGAAGTCTCCAGGTAGATCTAGCACCAAGACCAAGCCAGATTTCTAGTCCAGGCCCTCATTTTGGATATAGAATGGTGAAAATATACTGGTCCTTTCAAGAAACAGAAAACAGATCCTCCTGGTCTCTCTTAGAGCTTGCTCAACTATCTGCTTCTGCTTACCCACAAGGCCTTGAAAGTCTAACCAACAAATTGATTGCCTCCAGCATACAAAAAAAGCCAAGCCAATAGCAAGGACTACATTGGTGGCTCAGAAACCACATTTAATGGCATTTGCCTCTCTTCTTTACAGTTGGAGATATAGCTCAGGAAGTTGCAAAGACAGAAAGAGGAAATGCACAATATCACCACTGTAGTTCATGGGTTATTTGCGTTTTCTGGAAAAGGACATATTTGCCTCAGACCAATCACATATTGTTGCCTTGTTTTATGGTGGGAGGTATTGGAAAGCAGTTGGCTAAAACTGAGGAGAAGCAGAATATTTGGCAGCACAAGAGTAAAGAAAACTGGCCCAGACTCTGAGTGAACAGGAAGCTTTACTCAGTTAGCCAGTCATAGATAGGGAAATAACAATCCCAGCTTGATTTTTGAGAAAAAAAATGCTTAGTTCCATTAGCTAGGGGAAAAGCCTAAAGATGTTTTGCTTATTTGTATTTTTACCTCTTCTTGGCATTAACTGAGTCCTGGGGGCTATATGGAATTAGACTATTTTATCTCTCTTTGCTACTTTTACCACATCCTTCCCCTTTCCAGAATCACTCAGCAATCTTCTCATTAGGACAATAGAGCAGTAGGTCACACCCATAAGTTGTTTTCACCAAGTAGCACAGACTCTGGGGCCTCCAGCTATGTGATCTTGAACAAGATCTGAACCTTTGTTTCCCAGTGTCTTCCTCTGTAACACGGAAATAATAATACCATTTACCATATTGAATTGTTATGAAGAATAAATAAGTTAATTTGTATAGCCCTTGGAACAGTATTTTCCAATAGCCTGTACGATGTAAATAATACATAAGTAATATACATACTTATTTGCAAAACAAATATCTGTTGATTATTTATGAGACAGCCAGGGTTGCAAACTTTTTCCAAAAAAAACCACATAGCAAATATTTTGTAAGATTTTTTTGGGCCACATGATTTCTGTTGTAATTACAGTACTCAATTCTGCTATTATAGTATGAAAGCAGTCATTTATCATATGTAAACAAATTGGTGTGGTTGTGTGCTAATACAAATATATTTATAAAAACAGACTAAGTTTGAATTGATCGATAAGCTATAAGTTGCTGACTTCTGTGCTAGAGAATGGGGATATGCAAAATAGATCCACTATATCATTCCTTTTGTGTGTGGCAGGCATTAAACAAATAATTCATATCTTATCAAGTGTGAGAAGTATGGGAGTTGGTAGGTTTGAGAGGGTGTAACCTATTCTGGAGGACTGGCAACATTTCTCTGTGTAAGTAGCTAATATCAAACTGAGAATAAAGATAGACTTAGGAAAATAGAGGCAAGGGGTGGCATGCGTGAGGTATGCTGGTGCATTGACATCACCATTAAAAAACATAATGGAACCAAAACAAGGCAAAAACCCAGAAATGCAAGCATTAAATCTGGTAGCTCTATGTCTAAAACACGGGGCATGGCTTGGGTAGCCCTGCCCCTATGGCACTGCCTACCAAAGTTCCCATGGTATCTCTCTTGGGCAGGCTGTGTTCACTTTCTGTGGTATATGTCAGGTATTCCACATTCCTTGCCTCTCCAAGTTCCTAGAGTCCCTGCTGCACTTTTGGCTTCACTCCCATGGTTTCATATACTGCCCTCCCAGGGACACACTGCCTGACCTCCCATGCCTTCTTCTGAAATTTGGGTGGAAACCTCCCTGTCTTGGTTACTTTTCTCTCCTTACTGAGACAAAATGCCTGAACCCCAAAATTAAGGAAGGAAAACTCCACAGTTTATGGAGGTTTCAGTCCATAATCAACTGGTTCCAAAGCAGGGTGGCATGGCACAGGGGCAACTGTTCAAAGTGGCAGAAGACAGTAAAGCAACAAGAGCAAAAGGCAGGGGGTGAAGGGCAAGCCTCTTTTCCTCCCTTATATTGTATGTAGGCTACCCACCCACACCATCGCCATGCCTTCCTCTTGCACAGGCTCAGGATGTTTACAAAGTGAGGACCTTGGTTCCTGCTGAGTCACATATTTAAACTTTGAAACTTATCAAATTGACACAACATATCAACCATAGCACTCCCTGACCCTACAACTCTTATATTTTGCACTTCTGCAAAGCCAGCACCACGTGAACTATACCAAATTCTTCCATGAGCTTGAGCAGTAGCGGGGCTTCCTTGAATCTTGGCTGCAGTGACTTCTTAGTACCTCGATGACTAAACATTATAAAACAAATCCTGGCAAACTAGTCCCCTAGGAGGCCTTTCTGGAGCATGTTGCTTCAGGGTTCTCTTCTTAAATGAAAGCTTAACAGCTTTGAACCCTTGAGTCTTAGGTGAGTGGGGTCTTCCTGATTTCTCATATATGCTTATGGGGTGTTTCCTATTTTCCTGATATAAATAAAGCACTTGAGTTCTTTCTAATGTTAATCTTTTCAGCAATCAATCTCTCCTGTGCTCCATTTTTACAGGCCCCAACTTTACAAGAGTGTCCTTTGGTGAAACTCAAAACTTTTAAAATCACTCAACTAAGCCATTTATTTTTAATTTCCAGAGCTGGCTAAAAGGATCCAAGAGTACCCATAACATAACCTGAATGCTGGACTATCTTGAAAATTCCTCTGCCAGGTAAATTAGTCCAACACCCTTAGCATCATTGTCTCACAGTCTTGGGATATGAGCAAGATTAGACAAAATTTTGCCACAGTATAACACATAGGGTGGTTAGTTCAATTGCCAATAGAGTCTTTGTTCTCAACTGAAATCTCCTGAGTCTGGTCTTCTGTCTGCTCTCCTCTCAGCATTCTGGTCTTCTGAGCTATGACAAGAATCTCCCATCAAGCTGAACTTACTGCCATTTCACCAGGTGTCTCCTTCAAAACTTTCCAAACTCCTCCTGTGAGCTGCTTCCAAAGGTATCTAAACCACATGGTCAGTCAGTGTCACAGCAAGAACACCTCTTCTGTACTGAAATATGTTTCAGCCACCTTTTTCATTGCTGAGAAAAATACCTGATGCCCACAATTTAAGGATAGAGAAATTTATTTTGGTTCATGTTTCAGTTACTAAGGTTCAGTTACTAAATCTTTCTGTGTCAAAGTCTCCTTTGTCTGCCAGATGGGAATGACATTCAGCTGGCTCTAAGGCAGAATGGCATGACAGAGGAAGATGGCAAAGGAAAACTGCTCATGGCATGGAAGACAGGTAGCAGAGAGATCAAGAGAGATGCTGAGAAGGGCAATATAGCCTTCCAGATTATGCCTGCAATGACCCACCTCTTCTGACCAGATCTCATCTCCTAATAACAAGTCAGCTATAATTCCCCATAATTCAGCCACTTTCCAAACACATGAGGCTTTACAGTCCATTTAGATCTAAAAATAACATATAGACAAAAGAAATGCTATGTAAGCCAAGTGTGGTGGTAATCTCAGCACTTGGGAGGTTGAGGTAGAAGGATCATTGAGAATTTGAGACCACCCTGAGCTGCCGAGTGAGCTCAAGGCCAAACTGAACTGCATAGCGAGACCCTGTCTCAAAAAAGGCAAAAAAATGCTATGTAAATATTTGTTAAGCTGTATTGTTTTGAGAATAATGCTAAGAAATAAAGTCTGTACATGCTTTGTACAGACATAATTTTTCTTTGACTATTCTCTATCTCTTGTTGATTGTGTCCACAGATACAGAATTTGTGGATATGGAAGGCTGATTGTACCATAAACTGGGTTACTTATGTACAATAGAAAATTTTCAGAAATGTGGAGATTGGTAATCTAAGACTGAGACATTGGCAGATTTGGTGTCTGGTGAGGGCCCATTTTCTGGTTCATTAATGGCAACTTTTCCCTGTGTACTCATGTGGTAGAAGGGGATATTTAGCTCCCTGGGGTTTCTTTTATAAGGACACCAATCCCAATAACCTAATCACAGTTCAAAATCCCATTTCCTAATATTATCACGCTGGGCATTAGGGTTCCAACATACATATGTTTATTGGTACATTTTAGGTATACATAATGATCGCATTCATCATAGGGATTATGTACCTGAACATGACCTGATTCTTGTTTTTCCTATTTCCCTATCCTCCTAGCCTTCCTGAAGCTATTTTTTAGAAAACTCTCCAGATATATATTTCTTTATTTATTTGCATTGCTTGGCTAAACCTTAGAGTCTCTTGCATAGTAGGCAAGTGTTCTCTCACTGAGCTATATCCCAGCCCCTTGGAAACTCTTTAATCTCAGCCTGTATCATCTCTTGTGAGGATAGAAGAACTGTTAAGTGGAATGGATTTGATGCCAAACGTCCTGAGTTTGAATCCCAGTTCCCCATACTAGTGGTGCAACCTTAGTCAGGTTACTAAACTTTTCTCTCCCAAAGTTTCTGTCTGTCAGGTGAGAATGACAATATTGATAGCATTCCTTCCTCTTATGGAGTGGTTATGATGAATAAATGTTACAGATAGTACCTATTTGGAAAACTATCTTGCAAATAGTAACTGTTTTATACATTTTAGCTCATACTATCATGAGGTTTATATGCTGGGAACTTTTTGTCATGTACATTAAAATTTCCTTTTGTTACCACAAGCACCACCTCATTCACATTCTGTTATAGAATTAATGTTTAGTATTGCTTTCAAAATTCATAGATTAAAGATGAATGGATGCAGAAAGTATGTAATTTATACATGATAGAATACTACTTTACCATAAAGAAGGATAAACTTGTGGGAAAATGCGTGCATCTTAAACCATAAAAATGAGTAAATTGAAAAATAAACTTAAATAGTTCATGGTTTCCCTTATAAGAGAAACCAGCACACAAATAAAGTGCAAAATAAAAAACAGATAATAGAGAAAAAAAAAAGAAAAACAATTTCCTATAATCCAGCATGGCCAATATATTGAACAGTGAAATTTGATTTAGTGTAATTTTCTTAAAAGTTTTATACGTTTTTGGCTGTTAATCTATGTTCATGATAATTAAATTGATAAGGACTTATAAAATAAATGAATGAATCTGATGCTGACAATGATTTTTTATAAGAGGGTGAAGGAAAAGGGGAAGAGTTGAAACATGTATGTATATGTGTCAACTCCTCACAATGTATGTAATCATTATGTACAGAGACATGATAAAATTAATGAAAAATTTAAAAAAAATTAAGAGCTTCATAGGTTGGAAACACAACCACGAGTATGATAATATAGGAGGTGGGGATTTTGGGAGGTGACTAGGATTATGTCATGAAGTTGGAGCCTTCATGATGGGATCAGTGCTCTTATAGACAAAACACCAGAAGGCTTGGGGTGTGGCTCAGTGATGAATGCTGGTCTAACATGCACACAGGCCTGCGTTTCCTTCCCAGGACTTCAAAAAAAGTAAAATAAAGTTTAAAAAGAAATTCTAGACAGTTATCTTTCTATCTGTCCACTGTGTGAAGACATGAATATAGTCTTTGCCACAGACTTCCTGCCTACAGAATTCTGAGAAATACGATTCTGTTCTTTATGGATCAGTCTACTTTACTTTGTTTTATCATCCTGAACTGATTAAGGCATACATTGAGGAGCACTATTCAATTATTTCTCTAATTTTGATATTTAGTTAACAAGCCCATAAAACAATGGTTAACATTTATTGAGAACTTACATTCCAGATTCTGTACTAAAAAGTTTGCACTCAATTCTCATTTAATCCTCAAAAGCAAAGTGCTTTTTATGGCACTGGGGATTAAACACGGGAACTTTACACTAAGCTACATACTTGGCCCCTTTTATTTTGAGATGTAGTTTTGCTAGGTTGCCCAGCCTATGCTCAAATTTGTGATCATCGTAACTCAGCACCTTGGATTACAGGTGTGTGCCATCACAGTTGGTGAAAAAAAAGTCTTAATGTATTAATTTAAGTGGGGGACACTGAGACTGAGGGATGTTAAGTGACATCTCCACAGTCAAAAAATCTAGTTAGTGGAAGATTATGGATGCAAACCTTTAATGCTCCAGAGTCTTAAATGCTTAACCAATATACTATACTATATCCCACACTTACTAAATCAAAAATTTTAATGGCACCCGATTTGTATTTTCCCTAAAAATACTGTCTGTTTAGGATTTACTAATACCACAGCCCTTCCTTCCAAGATAATTCCCTCTCTAGAACTTCTCCCATTTATTGTGCAATGGAGATGTAAACTATGTATAGTATTTCAGGGGTAGTAACATGTAGGACAAGAACATATGTTTTTTTTGGGGGGCTGACACTATGAATAGGCAATGTAGTTAAAATAAAGATATTGGCTTAAAGTGTAGCACAGGGTTAGAGCATGCATACTTAACATGTACAGCACCGTAGGTTTGAATCTCAGCAATGAAGTAGGTAGAAGGAGAAAAGGAGGAGGAGGAAAAGCATGTATACTTAGCATGAATAATACCCTGGATTTGAGCCTCAGCAGTGAAAGAAGGATGGAGGAAAAAGAGGAGAGGAGGAGGAGGAAGAGGAGAAGAGAGGAGGAAGAGGAGGAGGAGGAGGAGGAGAAATCTAACAGTTGCTGAGATTTTATATACCAATCCCTATGCTAAATTCTTTACATGCACTAATTATTTTATTTAATTCTCCTAATAACATTAATATACTAATACTGCTAGTATTCTCATGGCATGGATGATGGAAGAGAAGCGAAGGATGGGTCAGCAATATTGATGTGACTTTAAGAGATGAAGAAAACTTTGTTCCCTGGAATATTTCTGAGTATCGCCTCTCCTATCTATTATCTATTATCTCCTCTCCTATCTCCTCTCCTAGCTATTATTTCTCCCACACATCTCAATACTTGACTTGAACTCAGTGCCTTACACATTCTAGACAATTGCTTTATCACTGAACTATGTCTTCAGCCCTCTCAATTCCATTTCTGAGAGCTAGTTTTGACAGAGAGAATTATAGAGAAAACAAGGACATATCAAATAAAGGACCAGAGTTTAGGACAACATTTATTGACTAATACAACCTGGAATATATCCAGAGAGCTAGCCTTAGATTCTGTCTCCAAATTGCTCACTTGGAGAAATCAGCTGCCACCCACTTAAAGCAATTTGAAAGAAGAAGAGGTCCAGGAGGGGAGCACAGCTCTGCTCAGTGGTAGAGTGCACTTGGCTCTTGCCTTGGCATTGAGCGCTCTGACATAGGGTGAGGATGGGGGACTAAGAAATCAACTTTCTGTGTCCACTATTGCCTAAGCTTTCTATCAATGGTTAAAGAATAAAAAATCATCTTTAATGTGGTATTGCCACACTAGCTGGCATCCCATGTTACTACTTAACTAGTTGAGGAAAAGAGAGAAATTAAAGTGCAGAGATATTTAAATAAATTCTATGTGTCCTCTGTCCTGCCCCATCCCTATCCCTACCACTACCTCCAACTGAAAATAGAGTTAACCAACTGAAGGCTTTAGTCAAAAGGGAGAAAGTATCTTTTCCAAATAAACATGGGATTTAATGATATTTGTAGACCACACATCTTCTGTTACACATACATAAAATCACCATTTTCTTTCTTTTCTTTTATCGGTACTGGGGATCAAACTCATGACCACACACTTGCAAGGCAGGTGCTTATGCTGCTGAGCTAAATCCCCAGACCCAAAATCATTATTTTCAGCATATGCTTTCTCACATTGACTCTAACTTCTACCTCCATAACTGTACACCCTGAAATGCACTTTCCTGGCTCTGTGTTCCAGAGAAATGCAACAATGTCTAAAAAGAATATTTTTAGTTTTCCTTCCTTTGCTCTTCCTACTCTTCTTCCTAGCCACTATTGTCTTCCCTTCTGTGTGTGTGTGTGTGTGTGTGTTTGCCATTAGAAGAAGGGAGTTGAAGGGAAAAAGAGGAAGAAGAAGGAAGCATCAATCATTGGCTTGTGACCAATGCTCAGAGTAATTTAAGCCAGGAATCTGCAAACTTCTTTCACTAAAGGCCACAGAATAAATACTTTTGCCTCTGTGAAACAAATGATTGGTATCTACTGCAACTCTGCCCTTGTAGCATGAAAGTAGGCATAAACAGTAAGTAAATGAATAAACATGGCCATGTTCCAATTAAATGTTTTTTATAAAGATAGTGTGGTGGATTTGGCCCAGAAACTATGGTTTGTGGACTCTTGGTCCAAAAATCCTGATAAGAACTTGATTCTTGATTTTCTTCTATTTTCTGAAAGTATAATGCATTTTTAGTGCTATTGTTTGGGGAAGAAGGTAGTAGAAAGAAGGAAGACAAGGTGACTGATAATGAATTGGTTTCTGGTGAACTGGATTCCAGGTATTTGAGGTCTGTCTACCTCCATGCTAGCAGCAGACCA
This sequence comes from Hydrochoerus hydrochaeris, assembly GCA_004027455.1. NCBI lineage: Eukaryota > Metazoa > Chordata > Mammalia > Rodentia > Hydrochaeridae > Hydrochoerus > Hydrochoerus hydrochaeris. Next base: position 62,774 of record PVLA01006262.1, read on the forward strand.
AGCCTGTTCATTGGCACTAGTTAGGTCTTAGCTCTGTCGGGGACAGCAGAATTGCCTAGCAGTGTCTGTAGTTCCTGAGGGGCTTGGTTATGTTCTTATGGGCCTACGATATGCCTGGGATGTCAATGCCCTTGGGAAAGCTTCTGCAATATGCTGATAGAGTACTTTGCCTCAAGGGGTCATGAACTTACTCTAGGCCCAGGGTAGTAAATAGAGTATACTTTGTGTTCCAATCTCAGCTAAATGTAGGTAGATAGCTTCTGTGTTTTGACAGAAATTTTGAGGCTAAATCTGAATTGAATGGGAAAGTAAATGTGCTTGATTAATGAGATCTGCTATGGGCAGTTGAGGAAGGAAGGTAAGTTTGAGAGTATTTGTCCTGCTCTAGGCCTGGAGAGTTAGAAAGGATATCTAAGAAATGCAGACTATTTACTGAATCCTATCTGCTAGGGCCTGGCTGGCTGGTGTGAGACATTCTTTCAAACTTCAATCAAGTGACTCATTGGGAAGGTGGCCCAGTGAAGGTCAATGTCATCTGTGGTGGAATCTAGAGCACATTCTTGTTCAGGATGTCCTGTACAAAGAGCAATTTTGCCTCTGTTGTATATCATTTACCCTTCAGTGGGCACCTCCTACCTGCAGGTATTATATGGCCCAGAGGGGCAACAGAGATGGATGAAGGGTCGTAGAGAAAGTGATTCTTGTGTAGAGGTCTCTCAAATAATACCATGTGGTCAGCCAGTTATATCATTTGTGTGTGTGTGTGTGTGTGCATGTGTGTGTGTGTCTGTGTAGGGGAATCATATATGTCTTTAACTTTTATGTTGTGTAAATAAAAATGTTATCTCCCTTCTTCCCTCCTTCCCTCACTCTCTCTCATTCCTTCATTAAAATATACGCAAATCATGTTCTCATTTGAAATGGAAGCAGAGCTGATGGAGGGCAAAGTGCCTTATTTAGTAGAGACCTGAATCCCTTGGAACAAGCAGTTGATAAAGGTGATTTAAATAGTATTTGATTTTTTTTTACAGAAGACTGTGCTAAAGGAAAATAGTTATTTGGTGGTCATGGTCTTACCTCTTGTTCTCTGGAACCACAGGGCTATTCTTTCAGACTGATGACATTTTCACCTTATACAAGAAGCTTCCCATAAGGGACCTACTGGCATCCTCCATTGATCAATGCTTGTTGTGTCTTCCCATGAAATATACTGTGTAGTCTGGCTACTGTCTTATAGTAGTATCTGTTAATTGTATGGGCATCTATTTGGGCAAAGAGCATAAAATGTACAGTTTTCAGAGAATTTCAGGTGTCTATTAGGAACCATGTTCAGTCTGAGTTAACCTATTTGAGGATTCCCTCTTGCATTAGCTGATGGATTCCTGAAATTCCCATTGAAATCCTTCCCAAGGGAAATCAGTGAGCCAAAGAAAATGCAAAACACTGACGACTATCATGTGAGCCTAACATGTCTCCAAGAAATGAGGTCAAGGCACTGATTTTTGCTTTATTCCAGACCAGACTGTATCAGGGAACACTTTCAGAAGTCAGGTGGACTTGAGAGATGAGAAAATATGGTACTATCTGAGCTCTCTAACATGTAAACATAGGCTTAAAAATTGTGGGTGGACAGCCTGCTGCTGTTCAGAGGGGAAAGGAGGCTTAGGTGAGCCAGAGCCTGGTTAATAACAGACTATCTGGCTGAGAGTGAAAGGCACTCTTTTTCAAGCTCTATTCTCTAGCTGTGGCTCCCCGCTCCCTCAAAGCCTAGTCAGAGGATCATCTTTGGGGAACTTCTTGACTCTCTAATGTAGGCCCCTCTTTGCTTTGGTGCTTTTCAGTTAATAAGCAGAGCAGTCCTTGAAGATCTGAAAGGAATCATAGCAAGAAGAAAGAGGAAGGGATGAGTAGGCCACTTAATGTGTGCTCTGAAGATGGACAACTCCACGCAACAGCCCCTGTTGGATCTTTGTGGCAGGGGAGTTGTGCCAAGGTTTGCTTCTTGGAACCACTATGGACTTTAAGGTGGTCACCTTTGGTGCAAGTTCTACTTTTTGCCAATGAACTCAACTCATATACCAGTTGCAAAAGGAACCAATGAGCCCCAAAGGGATTAAAAAAGATAAATAGAAAATTTTAGAAATCTGCTTTCCAAATGAGACCTTCTGTTTGCTAATTACTGGTTATAATTCTACCAATCTGCAGCAGTAAATGTTCCTCACTAGATGTGGCTTAGGTGAAGGTCTAACTTCCATAGTTTCCAACTCCAAAACACCTCAAAACAGGCTCTGCCTTGTGCCTAAAACCTTCATCAATGGACATGCTCCTTTTTATTACTGCATGTATTCTCCATAGGAGTTATCTTACCCCCAAGAAAATAAATGTTGGTTCATGTATAAAGGAACTTTAGACATTACAGTAGTATGTGTCCCCCCAAGAAAAACAGTACATAAGCAATTTTATACTACACCTGTGGTATTAAAATTTCATGGTTATAAGGAATTAGAGGAGAAAATGTCTTAAATATGCTCCATAGTAATGGCACAATAATGAAAAAAATTTGAAAATTACATAGGGGCCAGGGGCAGGGTAAACAACCTACAAATTCCACAGCAAAATTCAGTTCTCAGTCTGCTTATTTCCAGCTTGGCCTTCTATTTTTCCAGTTATTGCTGTAGTAACTCAGAAAATAACATTTTCCTCTGTAAACTCTCCTAGCTGATTCACTTAGAGGAAAACAGTAGGTTGAAGGATGAAGAGCAGTTGAAGATTTGTGAAGGGTTGGTGGCTAATAACTCAACTACAATTGCAAAAATTGAAGCCTAAAACATAAATTAATTTAATTTATGCTTAATTTACTAATATTCAGCCTCAGATTTGCAGAATTTATAGTTTCAATTTCTGTGTCACTTAACATGAAGGTACTCAAGTGTTCTGAATGATCTTTGCTTCAGGTCAATGATGCCAGATAACAAAAGGACACTCCATCCATCCTGTTGAAGCACTAAACTCATGAAAAGTTCTTGACTCCTAATATCTTAACTGAAACCTCACTTCTTGAGCATCCCTCTGTAGAGGAGGTGATTCATTTGGCAGCTTCCAAATCAGGAGCTAGATGGGTTAAATGACTTTCTTGCTCCTCAATGTTTCTTCTAGACACCCTACTCTTCCACTTTTTTGTTAGGAGAATAAAACCAAATAAAATAAAGTAGAATAAATCCAATTAAAACAAAACAGTGAAAGTTATACTTCAAAAAAAGATAATAGGAAATCAACAAAGGCTGCCATCATGCCTATTTTTAGCTTCAAAATAGCCATCCATACCATCAGACATATTAAAATCAAACCAAATAAAATAGAAGAAAACAAAACAGTGAAAGTGATACAGGATTTCAAAACAAGATAATAAGAAGTCAACAAAGGCTACCATAATGTATGTTGTTATTTTCAAGATAGCTGCCCATGCCATCAGATATCATAAAATCAAGCCAAACAAAATAGAATAAGACCAATCAAAACAAAACAATAAAATGATTCACATCTTTAAAACAACAAAATTTATAATAGGTAATTAACAATGGCTACCACCTTCCCTTTTTAGACATTTTCTCCCCTTTCACTTTAACCATATCTATTGTACAATTTGGATCCCACAAACTCCTTCAGTTTTTTATGCTAGGGAGACAACCCAATGTTTACCCATGTGACTCTGAACAATTTCAGCCATGAGCATGATCTCAATTTGTATCCATTTACCTGCAAGAGCCTCAAGGTTTTTCTTCTTTATAGCTGAGTAGCTTTCCATTGTATAAAAATACCATATCTTTCTTATCCATTCTGCAGTTGATGGGCAAGCTATCCCTTACTCTTCCTCTTTTGTATTGAAAGCTCATTCCTTTGGAACATCTCCTGGTCAGAAATACTATATTTTGCTGTATAATGGTTGTCCATTGAGGTCCCCTCAATAAATGAATACATGAGCTCCCACCTCTCTGTCTTCTGCTTTATCTGAAGTTCCACTATCTTTCTGAATCTCCACTCAGAAATTTAGAAATCCAGTATACATTCTCACTATATAGGAAACAAAGTTATTGTTTTGTAACAGGGATCAAACTCACTGTGCTTGCCAGGCAGGTACTTATGCCACTGAGCTAAATCCCCAGCCAAAGTGTTTTTTTTTTTTAGATATTTCTAGTTTATTTTTTAAATTTAATTTTAAAGGGAATAAAACAGAGCAATAGAAGAAATTGAAACAGCGATAAGACAGTAGGAAATCTACAATAATTACTACATTGCATATTGTTGTCCTCTAGTTGCTAGGCTTTATGACTGGAAAGTCAATCTAACAATACTGTTCCTTCAAATCAGCTCATTGGAGGGTGGAAGGTGACTGCTCTTCTCTCCTCAGGTGCACAGACAGGGGCTTAGCTTCCTTCCTTGTTCTCCCTGATCCATACTTAGCTGGCTCACAGGTGGGGGTTTAGCTTTATCCTGGTTCTCCCCAGTCTGTGCTCTGAACAGCTCACAGGCTGCTCAGCTTCCTTCCCAGTTTACTTAATAAGGCAAACAATTCAATACTATGAGGCATACTAATTTGACAATATCTTATTAATATCCAGAATATTTTTTCTTCTTTCATGAAACAATGAAACATTTCACAGTAAATTATTACAGAAAGAACAATACATTGATATACTGTGTATCATTACCTTTAAAGTAGTTACTTATGGTCCAAGACATTGACAAAAAAAGAATCTCTCTTACAAAGAAGAAATAGATATTAGCTCAAAATATTCTTTTTAGTGAACTAAGATAAACTAATAGCATAAATGAAACAAATTAGTGTGTATATATATATATATATATATATATATAAAATGGGAAAAGGTAATTTGGGGAACCATCTGAAACTCACTCTCCCCACTTGCTATTTACCTGTCTCCCATTTTGATCCTCATTAACATATATATGCTTTGAGTATATCATGTATGAGAAACCATGCAATATTCAAGCTTGTGTCTCTGGTTTATTTTACTTAACATGCTCTCAAGTTTATCTTTATTTGTGGCAGAATAGTACTCCTCATGTTTAAATACCACGTATTCTTTACCCAATCCTGTTGATGGAAGTAAAGGCTCCTTCTAATATCTAGCCATTATAAGTTGTATGGCTATAAACGTGAGTGTACATATATCACTGTAATATAATTTAACTCCTTTGCAAAGATACATAGAGGGAGATAGCTGGATCAAATTGAATTTCTGGTTTTAGCTTCTTGAGAAATCTCCACACCAATTTCCATATAGGTTGTACTAATTTACATTCCCACCAACAATAAAGAAGAGTTCCTCCCCCACCCCATTCTCAGCAGCATTTGTTATTATTAGAGTCTTTAAGAAAAACCATTTGTGGTTTTTTATATTATTTTGTTATGTTTGATATTATTGTATGTGAAGATATGATAAACTATTTCAAAGAAAAGAGACATTATTATGTTGATATCCGGTTGTCTTGTTGTGAAGTACTGTGTTGCTTGCATTGTTCTGCTCTGCTTTGCTTTGTTCTGTTCTCTTTTGTTTTATTCTATTTAAAATAAAAATTCTTAAAAAGCCATTAGTTCTGGGGTAAGATGATATCTTGGAATAGTTTTAATTTGTATTTCTCTAATGACTCATGATGCTGAACAGTCTTCATGTATTTATTAGTCATTTGTACTTCTTCTGGGAAGTGTCTGTTCATTTCAATTGCCCATTTTTTACTGTGTCTTTATGGAGGTACTAATTTTTTGAGTTTCTAGTGTATTCTAGGTGTTAGTTCTCTGTCCAAGAAAGAGATGGTAATTTTTTCCCTATTCTGTAGGTGGTCTCTTCATTCTGTTAGTGGTTTCCTTTGTTGTTTTTAATTTGATATGATCCATTTGTTGATTCTTGGTATTAATTCTTATGCCATTTGGATTCTATTCAAAAAGTCCTTGTCTAAACCTATGTCTTCAAGAGTTTTACCTATTTTACCTTCCACCAGATTAAGCATGTCTGCTTTAACACTTAGATATTTGGTCCACTTTTCATTTTCGTTTGGTATGTGGTGAGATATATGTGTCTAGACCCAATCTTCTGTAAGTGGATGTCCAATTTTCTAAGCACCATTTATTAAAAAGGCTATCTTTCCAACAGTGTATGTTTTTGACCCCCTTTTCAAAGAGCAAGTAGCTGTGTATGCCTGGGGGTGTTTCTGCTTTTTATGTTCTGTTCCACTGATCTACATGCCTATTTTCATGCAAGTATCATGTTGTTTTAATCACTGTAGCTTTATAGTATAATTTTAGGTCTGGGATTGTGTTGTCACCTGCTTTGTTTTTGTTATCCAAGATTGCTTTTGCTATTCTGAGTCTCTTCTGATTCCATTTAAATTTTAGGATACTTTTCTCCTGCTCTGTGAGAAATGATACTATTATTTTGATTTGGATTGCATTAAATCTTTATATGAGTTTTGAAAGTATAACCATTTTGATTACCTTGGTTCTGACTTTCTGGGAACAGGAGATTTTTCTTTCTAATGTCTTCTTCTATTTCCTTTTTCAGAGTGATGTAATTTTCATCATAGAAATTTTTCACTAGTTTAGTTAGACTAATACCTAAGTATTTAATTCTTAATGAAATTGTATTGTTTTCCAAATTGCTTTTTCAATGAAATAATATTGAATTTGTATATTTATGTTTTATCCTACTATGCTGCTGAATTTGGTTATCAATAGTGTAATAGGAGTGTTTCAGTGGTGTTTTTTTAGGGTCTTTGACTAAATCATAATGTCATCTGCAAATAATTATAATTTAACTTCTTCCTCTTCTATGTATATTTTTCTTATTTCTTTCTCTTTCCTGATTGCTTTGGCTGTGGTCATCTTACTTTATGCTGAGAAACAAGTCCTCTTTGTACTTTTGCTCCATTTTCTTCAAGGCTCTTTGTCATTGCTTCTGCCTACTGCCACTCCCACAACATGCATGCTTGTCTTCTGCTGGTGGCCAGCCTGAATGGTACTGTTGTCTATGGCAGAGTGGTAAGCAGGGAAAAGGTTTGTCTTTCTTTCGTTTTGTGGCATACTTTGTCACATGTTCCAAACCATGAAACTGCACAATTTATGGTCAGTATCTTACAAACTACATTGCTTTTCCAGCATTTGATTTTAGCTGGACTCAAAATCAACCCTCAAGAATCACTAAAGAATATATATAGGCCCAGTAATTTTTGTGTGCAGATTCTAAAATGTCTCTTAATACTGTAATTCCCACACCGTGTTATATCATTGTATAATCCCCTCCTCTTTATGAAATTGTTTTGGAAACTTGCTTCTAACCACTAGATTATAGCAAACATGAAGGGAAGTCATTTCTGTGATTATGTTATATAAGATTATGACTGTCTTGATAGATGATTCTTTTTATTACTTTAATGGCTTAGGTAGTTTCATAAAATAAGTGGCCCTGTTGGACCAATTTACAATATAATGAATTGAAGCAGATGCCTACCCAACAGCTATCAGTGAACTTCAGCTTTCAGTCCAAACATCAATGAACACCTGAATTGCACCAACAGCTATGTGAGTCTGGAAGTGGCCTATTTCTCAGGAAATCTATCTAATGAGATTCCAATCCTGGCTGACTCTTGATTACAGCCTAGTGAGAGACCTTTAAACAGATGACTCAGCTAAGCTGTACTCAAATCCCTGACCCATAGAAACTACAAGATAATAAGATATTACTCTCAGCTGCTAAATTTATGGAAATTTGTTATGCAATAATGGGTATACCTTCTTCATTCTAAAATATCCTCTATGAATTTCAATTTATGCAGTTGTATACCTTCAGAGAGCATCATTCTGCCAGATCAGCAACTACAGAGTTTTTCATACTATTTGGGTCTACAACCTTGACAGTTTGTATAGCATAGCTTATTAAGTTGAGATATATATTCAGATCTTTCTCTCCTCCCCCTCCTCCTCTCCCTCCCCCCCCCTCTGTCTCTCTCTCTCTCTCCTCTTCTCTTTCTTTCTCCCTCTCTGACACGTGGTCTTGCTATGTAACTTAGAAAAACCTCAAACTTACTATGCACCTAAGACTGACCTCAAATTCATGATCCTGTTATCAGTCCCTCTAGTGCTAGGATTATTTTTTTCTTGGTGTGTTCAGTTTCTCTTAAAGCTGTTTTGGGTGTCCAAGGAAGGTCAATTATGAAGTTACCAGCTGCTCATAGATGTCTCTCTCAAGGCCTCAATTGGTATACTCCTTGACTTCAGTTTATAAAGCCATATGGGTCTTAATAGTTTCCAGCCTCCAAGAAAGACGGTTGCACTTTGGGTTTTTCTCATTCTTTGAGTCTTTTTCTTCCTCTGGACTATGTTTTCTGAATCTTAATGTATGCCTTATATCTTCTATGATTTTCTCCAAGTCTTCCAAATTTTCTGATCAATACTTAATAATAACTGACATCTTTTACTATATTCTCCTATGCTATAATTTTGTGGACTAGTCAATCTTAGCTGAGGGCACATGTACTCTTCCACAGAAAATAATTTTTCTACTCTTATAGCATTTTTCAAGATTGTTCAGATGTTTAAACTTTTTAAAATGTTAGAACAAAAAGAATAAAAATAATGATATAGAATTTCAAAACACAACAATAGGAGATGAACAATGGTTAATATAATGTTTATTGTTATCTTAGAAGTAGTTGCTCAGATTACAAGATATAGGCATGAAAAAAATGATCAAACAGGGCCAGGGTTTAGCTCAGTGGCATAAGCGCCTCCATGACAAGTGCAAAGTCATGAGTTCAATCCCTGATACTGAGAGAGAGAGAGAGAGAGAGAGAGAGAGAGAATGATCAGACAATGAAAACATAAACCATTCTTTCTGATGAGTTAACAGATATTAGTGGTATAATTATCTATCTATTGTGTGTACATATATATGTTTATATATACAATCTTTCTTTTTTTCTCCTTTCCCCCATCCAAGTTATTCTTTCCTTTTGAACAATTTCTTCCATTTTCACTTTCAAAATATCTATTGAACATTTTAGATACTTAATTTTTCAGTTTTGTACACTAGAGACAATTTGATGTTTGCACATGTGAGTCTGATTAATTTCACTTGTGATTATGGTCTCTAGTTGCAGCCATTTACCTATGAAAGCACTGAGTGTATCCTTTTTTATAGCTAAGTATAAAAGTATTATATAAAATACCACATATTTTTATCCATTCCATGGTTGATGGTCATTTGGACTGTTTTCAAGATTTAGTTATTACAAATTGCACTTCCATTAACATGGGTACATGTATATTACTGTGGTATGATGTTTTCAATTCTTTTGGGAAAATACTTAGAAGGGGAATATTTGGATCTATTGGAACCTCCAGAAATAATTTTTTGAGGAATGTCCACATTGATATCTACTAGTAGTAGAAAAGGGTACTTTTGCTCCCACATCCATGACAGCATTTGTTATTAGTTGATTTCTTGATGATAGCCATTCTTCTTGGAGTGAGATAGAATCTCATGTTATTTTAATTTGAATTTCTCAGAAGATTAATGATGTTGAAAATTTTTTCATATGTTTATTTGCTATTTGTATTTCTTAATCTGAGGAGTGTGTATTTATCTCAGATGCCCATTTTTGGATTGAGTTTTTCAATTTGGGGGACCTGATATTTTTCAATTCTTTTTATGTTCTAGATGGAAGTCCTTTGTCTGAGGGACACTTGGCTAAATTTTTTCCAAATTTGGGGGTTTTCTTTTCACTCTGTTGGTGATTTCTTTTGATGTGCAAAAACTTTTTAATAAGATGAGATCTCAGTTGCTGATTGTTTGAAACACTCTCTAAGCAGTTTGAGTTTTGTTCATGAACTCTCTGCCTACCCTTAGGTCTTCAAGATTTCTACCTACCTTTTCTTCCAGTAGATTTAGAGTTTCTCTTTTATTATTTAGATCTGTGATGCATTCTGATTTTAATTCAGTGAATGGTGATAGACATGTGCCTAGTTTTAGTCTTCAGCATGTGGAAAGCCAATTTTTTCCAGCACCATTTATGAAAGAAGTTGTCTTTCTTCCAGTGTACATTTTTGGCCACTTTGTAAAAGACAAGGTGTCTTTGTAGTTGTGTCTGCATCTTCTAATCTCTTCCACTAATTGGCAGGTCTGGTTTTTTTTTTTGTCAGTACCATGATGATTTTATCACTGTAGGTTTGTAGTATAATTTCAAGTCAGGAATTAGGAAGACACCTACCTTGCCTTCATTGCCCAGGATTGCTTTTTCTATACTAGGTCTCTTCTGTTTCCAAATCTTTCCTAATTGCTCTGCCTAATTTTTCGAGATCTGTATTGAATAGGAGTTGTGATAGTGGTCAGCCTTGAGTTGTTTCTTCATTAGGGAGACTGGCCTATAGTTCTCTTTTTTGGTTGGGTCTTTTTCTGCTTTTGGCATCAGAGTAATACTTGCTTCCAGGAATGAGTTAGGGAGAATTGCATCTCTTTCAACCTCATTAAAGGTTTTGAGGAGTATTGTTAAATCTTCTCTAAATTTCTTGGAGAATGCAGCAGTGAATCAATTAGGACCTGGGATTTTTTTGTTGGTAAGTTTTTAACTGATAATGGGTTACTCAAAATATTTCTATTTTCTTAATTTAGCTCTGGTAATTCATATGTTTCTGGGAATCTGTCCATTTCTTCTCTGTTTTTCAGCCTATGCGAGCAAAGATTTTTGAAGTAGGTATTGATGATATTCTGAATTTGCACAGGATCTGTAGTGATTTCACCCATTTCATTCTTCATTGAATGAATTTAAGTTTTTTTTCCTTTTCTTGGTAAGATTGTCTAGAGGTTATCAATTTTGTTTATTCCTTCGAAGAACCAACTCTTAGAGTCATTAATTCTTTGTTTTGTTAATCTCAGTTGCATTAATTTCTACTATGATATTTATAATTTCCTACCTTCTATGGACATTGGGCTTGACTTGCTCTTCTTTTTCTAGAAGGTTGAGGTGCAGCAATAGGTTGTTTATTTGTACTCATTCTGTTTTTATGATGTGACATTTTACTACTTATATTTCCCTACTAGGACAGATTTCACTACATCCCACAAGTTCTGTATATTGTATCTGCATTTTGATTTGATTGTAGATATTACCATAAAATTTTCTGTACTCTTACCATTTCTTACACTAGGGAGACTATATGGTATTTATACATGTGAGTTTGATTTATTTCACTAATGAGTATAGATTCAAGATGCATCCGTTTATTTATAAGTATCTCAATGTGATCATTCTTTATAGCTGAGTAGTACTCCATTGTATGAAAGTACCACAATTTTTTTATCCATTTCTCAGCTGATGGGCACTTAGGTAGTTTCCAAGATCTGGCTCTTACAAATTGTGCTGCTATAAACATGGGTGTGCATATATCATTGTGGTAAGATGTTTTTAGATCTTCTGGGAATATGCCTAAGAGTGGAATAGCTGGATCAAATGGGACCTCCAACCCCAGTTTTTTGAAGAATCTCCAGATTGACCTCCACAGTGGTTGCACCAGTCTAAACTCTCACCAACAGTGCAGAAGAGTTCCTTTTTCCCCACAGCCTCTCCAGCATTTGTTGTTGGTAGTTTTGTTGATCCTGGCCATTCTTTCTGGAGTGGGATGGAATCTCAGTGTGGTTTTAATTTGCATTTCTCTAATGACCAGTGATGATGAACATTTTTTCATGTATTTATTTGCCATTCATATTTCTTCATCTGAGAACTGTGTGTTCATCTCGGATGCCCATTTTTGGACTGGGTCTTTGAATTTCGGGGGTCTGATTTTTTTTAATTCTTTATAAGTTCTAGACAGAAGTCCTTTGTCTGAGGGACAGTTCACTAAGATTTTTTCCCAGTTTGTAGTTTTTCTTTTCACTCTGCTGGAGATTTCTTTGGACATGCAGAAACTCTTTAATAAGATGTGATCCCAGTTGTTGATTCTGGGAAGTATTTCCCGTGTGGTTTGATTCTTGTTTATGAAATGTCTACTTACCCCTATGTCTTCAAGATTTTTACCTACTTTGTCTTGCAACAGATTTAGTGTTTCTGTTTTAATATTTAGATCTTTGAACCATTTAGATTTTAGTTTAGTATATGGTGATAGGCATGGGTCTAGTTTCAGTTTTCGGCATATGGATAGCCAGTTTTTCCAGCACCACTAAATAAAGAGACTATTGTTCTTCCACTGAACATGTTTTGCACCTTTATCAAAGATAAGGTGGTTGAATGTGTTTGGTCACATGGTATTATAAATACTGGTTTACTTGTTTGTCTCCTGCACTTGACTATAAGGTCATTTATGGAAACTTTATGTCTTAATCATATTGGTTTCTCCTCATCTGACCCACAGTAGATGAACAAGTAGTGTTTGGTATGTAACAAATTTTGTTTGATGTTGAAGAGATTGAAGTTAGACTAGAAAATATTTCTAAGAAAGATGTTTTTATAAGGTTTTTTTGGAGGTGATGTACGTAGACAAAAAATACTAAAGGGTAATGAATAGAGGAATATAAATCATGAATAGTTTATATCCTAAAAAACTGGGGGGGTTGCACTATGAAAATACACTAGAGGAAATGGTATAACTATTAGAAAGAAGCAGAAAAAATAAATATATTTCCAGAGTGGAGAACTTAATAAACAATGTGGTTCATTTTTTTTGGAGGGGGATGTTCTTTGAGGCAAGGTCTCACTTTGCAGTTCAGGCTAGCCTTGGACTCACTATGTAGCTCAGTCTGACTTCAAACTCACTATGATTCTTCTGCCTCAGATTCTTGAGTGGTGAGATTATAGGCATGTGCCACCCCACCTGAGCTATAAATAATGTTAATTTAAAAAATATATCTTTGGACCTTTTCAGTACACAATGCATGAATATGTTGAAAATTTATGCTGAATACAATTAATACATGTTAATTAAAATATAATAATATGTTTTTCTAGATTAAAAAAATATGGCCCCACCAGAGAAACTCAGTGGGCCAGTGGGAGCCCCAGGGGCCTCTCCTCAAAGATCAGGTGGTCTGGAAGGAGCCTCAGTAACACCTTTCCCTACCCAGAGGACCTTGTTTTGCAGGATATAATGTTGGTTAGCCCTGACTCCACCTGGAGGACTGTAGCAGGCCAGCTACAGTGCAGGTGAGCACTCCCTCAAAACAGAGGAATTTTCACTGGCCTGTGAGACTTCCTAGTGACACAATAGGGCCCTAGCAGGGGCTCACATCATGGACATAAGGTCTGGCAGCCTGGAAAAGTCTGAAACAGCAGTAACAATATTAGCTAAGGGTTGGTTCACATTAATAATACTAGAATAGTCATCCCAGAAAGAATCTAGGTCTCACCCAACAGCCCAAATAAAGAACTCAGGTGTCTGGCTCCTTCCCTACATTGTGAGACCCAGCAACTGAGTTAACAAATGCAAGCCACACAGTAGGAACCTGACTAGGGCACACATGATAGACAGGCAAGTCTAGCAAGATTCAAAAGACTGAAATATGAACCAAGATGTGAAAATGATAAGACAAAAAAGCAAAATGCAATCTCAGGCCTCCAGCCCATTAGGAAAAAGTACAGCAGACATTGACATAGAAGATCTTGGAAGGCACACACTTGAAATTTCTGAAAATATGCTAAGTAAAGCAAAGAAACAAATCTATGAGACTATAGAGAAAATCAAATCAGAAATAATCTCTCAGATAAAATAAGAAATGACTATTTTAATGAAGGAATTCCTCAGTATACCTAGAGAAGACACAAATAAAAAATAGAGGAGCAAATGAAAATGATGTAAACCTTGAATGAATAAAACAGAATAAAATTAGAATACATAAAATGGATTCAAAGTGATACCCAGGAAATTGAAATTTCCACTGAAAGCTGGCAAAATTGCTTGAATGAAACTATAGACTGACTTTCAGACCTTGAAGACAAGTTATAGCTAGAGATCATGAAAGGAAAAATCTCTTTAAAATAACAAAAGAAAATGAAATAAGAATTCAACAGCTCTAAGGTGATGCAAAAAAAGCAATATAATACTGATAAGTGTTAATGAAAAAAGGAGTCAACACAAATGACATAAAAAAAAACTACTTGCAGAAGTAATAGCAGAAAATTTCTCAAGCATGGGAACAGAATATGACATTCAGATAAGTAAGGCATTCAGACTTCCAAACAGCCAAAACCAAAATAAATCTACATCAGACATATAATAATCAAGATACCAGAAATTCAGCACAAAAACAGAATGTTAAAGGCTGTTAGACAAATTAACAGATCATCTATAAAGCAAAGCCTATTAGAATCATGGGGGACTACTCAACACAAACCTTCAAGTTATGAAGAGTTTGAAGTTTTTTAAGCCCTGAAAAAGAACCACTTCCAATTCAAATTGATGTACCCCAAACAAATCTCAAAAAATTTATGGAGAAACAAATATATACTTCCATGACAAAGAACAACTGAATAAGTTCATGTCCATTAAACCAATTTTAGAAAGAGTGCCAAAAGATATTTCAGATAGAGATAAAAATTAAAACAATTCCCACAAAAACAACACAAAAAAATCACCAGGTAGAACAAGCATTTAAGCAGAGAGTAAAAGAAGAGATCCAATGGCAGAAAAATAACTTTACAAAGATAAGCCATACAATTCAGTTATAACCATCAATATAAATGGCCTCAGTTCACCAATTGAAAGAAACAGATTGGCAGAATGCATCAAGAAATGGTATCTAACAATAGACGTCATACAAGAAACACATTTAACTCAAGAAGAAATTCATAGACTGAAAGTCAAAGGATAAAAAACAATACTCCATGCAACAAGAAACCAGAAGAAAGCAGAGGTAGCTATTCTGTTTGCAGATAATTTAAACTTCAAAGCAAAAATGATCAAAAGAGATAAAGAAAATCAATATATACTTGTTAGGGAAAAAATTCAAAATGAAGAGAAAACAATCATAAATATATATGCACCAAATACAGGAGCCCCCAACTATATAAGACATGAAAATCAAATAAGCAATAACATAATTGTAATGGAAGACCTTAATAACCCATTGTCACAAAGAGAGCAACTAGACAAAAAGTCAGCAAATAAATAATACGACTGAATCAAATGTGAACAAATGGAATTAATAGATATTTACAGAGTGTTCCACCCAACAGCAACAGAATACATATACTTCTCAGCTGCACACAGGAACGGATTGAAAGAAACAGATTGAAAAAAACATATTGGCAGAATGCATCAAGAAATGGTACTAAAATAGACCATATACTAGCCCATATAACATACTTCAGTAAATGCAGATTAATTGAAATTAACCCATGCATATTATCCAACCAGAGCACACCAAAATTGGTAACTAATGACAAAAGAAACTGCAAAATCTCCATAAACACATGCAAATTAAATAGCACCCTTCTGAGCAACCAATGGGTCACAGATGAAATGAATGAAAAAATTAAACAATATCTACAAACACACTCAATCACCTTATCTTTGATAAAGGTGCAAAACATGTTCAGTAGAAGAATGATAGTCTCTTTAATTAGCGGTGCTGGAAAAACTGGCTATCCATATGCCGAAAACTAAAACTAGACACATGCCCATCACCATGTACTAAACTAAAATGTAAATAGATCAAAGATCTAAATATTAAAACAGAAACACTAAATCTGTTGCAAGACAAAGTAGGTAAAAATCTTGAAGACATAGGGGTAGGTAGATATTTCATAAACAAGAATCAAACCACACGGGAAATACTTCCCAGAATCAACAACTGGGATCACATCTTATTAAAGAGTTTCTGCATGTCCAAAGAAATCTCCAGCAGAGTGAAAAGAAAAACTACAAACTGGGAAAAAATCTTAGTGAACTGTCCCTCAGACAAAGGACTTCTGTCTAGAATTTATACAGAATTAAAAAAAATCAGACCCCCGAAATTCAAAGACCCAATCCAAAAATGGGCATCCGAGATGAACACACAGTTCTCAGATGAAGAAATATGAATGGCAAATAAATACATGAAAAAATGTTCATCATCACTGGTCATTAGAGAAATGCAAATTAAAACCACACTGAGATTCCATCCCACTCCAGAAAGAATGGCCAGGATCAACAAAACTACCAACAACAAATGCTGGAGAGGCTGTGGGGAAAAAGGAACTCTTCTGCACTGTTGGTGAGAGTTTAGACTGGTGCAACCACTGTGGAGGTCAGTCTGGAGATTCCTCAAAAAGCTGGGATTGGAGGTCCCATTTGATCCAGCTATTCCACTTCTAGGAATATTCACAGAATAACTGAAAACATCATACCACAGTAATATATGTGCACCCATTTTATAGCAGCACAATTTGTAAGAGCCAGATCTTGGAAACTACCTAAGTGCCCATAAACTGAGGAATGGATAAAAAAGTTGTGGTATTTTTCTACAATGGAGTATTACTCAGCTATAAAGAAGGATCACATTGAGATATTTATAAATAAAGGGATGCAACTTGAGACCATACACATAAGCGAAATAAATCAAATTCACAGGTATAAATACTGTATGGTCTCCCTATTGTAAGAAATGGTAAGAGTACATAAGATTTTGTGGTAATCATGATTTTCCATTACATTTCTTTGAAGCCTTATAATGTTTTCATTCATCAGTTGGAATGGTTTTATTCTGTTTAGTTTGATTTTATTATGTGTAATGGTATGAACAGTTATTTTGTAGAAAACAAAACATTATGGCAGCCATTGCTGATTTAATATCATCTTTCTTTGAACCCCTACCATGCTTTTGTTCTTCTATTTCCATTGGTTCTATGATGTTGTGTCTTATTGGATTTTAATATGTGTGATAGTATAAACAAATTTTTATGGAAACTGAGATATTATAGTAGCTATTGTTCATTTTTTGTTGTTTGTTTCAGAATGCCCCATAATATTTTCATTCTCTTGAATGGTTTTATTTTATTTTGTTATGCTTGATATTATTGTGTGTGAAGCTATGCTCAACTATTTCAAAGAAGGAGACATTATGGTACTACTGTTAATATCTTTTTGTCTTGTGAAGAAATGTGTTGCTTACATTGTTCTACTCTGATCTGCTTTGTTCTGTCCTCTTTTGTTTTATTCTTTTTAAAATAAAATTTAAAAAAATATATATAATACCATGTGATAAATGCTTTAATTAAAATGTTTTCAAAGTACTATGGAAGCATACTGGTAGCAATGAATAAACACCCTGGATTGGTGGAGAAATTTTATTTAGGGGACTACTTTTGAGATGAGATTTGAGACCTTACTGGCATTTTTGCATGTGGAAAAAGACATCTGCACATTCTAGGTATAAATAATACCATATTTTTTATATTCAAGAAGACCTAAATTGAAACTCACTTTCAAATAGAACTTCAAAAAATTTAATATTAATTTCAAGTCGTTTTATTAGGCTTTCTTTTGGTATTACAAAAATATTCTGATTAAAATATATGAGAATTTGAAGTAGTGAATATACTTTTCAATCTCTAGATTATTGCACAAGATATATAAAAAGCAACAGTAATTTCAACAGTAATCTTGACACCGATTTTCACAGTTATTGCACCAGTCTACACTCCCACCAACTTTAAAGAAGGCTTCCTTTTGCCCGCAAACCAACCAACATTAGTTATTAGTTGAGTTCTTGATACTAGCCATTTTTTCTAGAATGAAATGGAATCTCACCGTTGTTTTAATTTGTATCTCTCTAATTGTCAGTGATAGTGAACATTTTTCACATATTTATTTGCCATTTTTGCTTGTTTATCTGAGAAATGTGTATTTATCTTAGATGCCATTTTTGGATTGGGTCTTTAAATTTGGGAGGTACAATGTTTTGAGTTCTTTTTATTCTAGATACTAGTCCTTTGCTAGCAGAATTTTTCCCATTGTGGGCCATCTCTTGAGTATGTTGGTGATATCTTTTGCTGTGAAAAACTCTTTAATGAGATCATATGCCAGTTGTTGATTCTTTGTAATATTTCTCATCTGATTGGGGTTTTGTTCATAAAGTCTTTTCTCACACATATGTCTTTAAGAGCTCTAGTTATTCTCTTACAGAATCTCTCTTACAGAATATTCTCTTACAGAATCTCTTACAGTATCTCTCTTACAGAAGACTTAATGTTTTCATTTTAATAGCTAGATCTTCAGTCCACCTTGAGAGTCCATTTGACCTAGCTATTTCCCTTCTTGTCATCTTCCTGAAAGAATTAAAAGCATCATACCACGGTGATATATGTACACCCATTTTTATAGCAGTACATTTTGTAATAGCTAAATCCTGGAAACAGACCAAATGTACATCAACCAATAAATGAACAAAGATGTGCTTTCTTTAATACATTGGAGTACTGCTCAGCCATAAAGAAGGATAAACTTGAGACATTTGTAGGTAAATTGATGCACTCACTTGAAACCATACTCTTAAGTGAAATAAATCAGGAACATATTTGTGCAAATATCACATTGTTTATCTAGTGTGAGAAACCAAAAAGAATAAATAAGGACCAAAATGTATAATAGATATTATGAGACAGGAAGAAAATGTTCAAATAGCAAAGGAAACTAGGAAAGGGGGAAAGGGAAAGGAAAGAAGATAAAAGATAAATGAGAAAAGAAGAAAAATGTAAACAAAGCTTTTGTAAATAACAAGGTAAGAAAGGTTGAAGGGGAGAGGGAAAGGAAAGAAGGTAAAATAAAAACAACAAGAAAAGAAGGACAAATGGAAACAAAGCTTTTGTAAGTAAGAAGGGAAGAGGGGTTGAAGGAAGGGCGGGGAATAGGGAAAAAAGAAAAATCAAGACAGCATGTACAGGTACAAATTTCTTATGATGAATGTGATCATCATATATCTAAAATGTATCAATAAGCTTACTTTAAAATGTTTTAGAATGAAGGGTTTAAATGTGGATGTGCCTGATAAAATCAGGTCATAACATACATCATTTTAGATTAGGGAATTTATGTAGAACAATTCAAGATTATAATCCTTGACAATCAGAGAACTAAATCAAGATATCTGAAGACCATTTAATGGAATTTACTGACTGTTTTTAATTGGTCACATTTGAAGTTCATTTGGAGGCTCTATCATAAGAGTCTATTTCAGTGTCTTTGCAGTGTTTGGCTGTAAGGAATGGAAACTGCACTCTAGGTAATTTAGGAGAGTATAAAATATAGACTGGATTGCTCTGGGGTATCCTGAGATGTCTCAGAGAATCAAAGTATCAGACCATTAAGGTGATGTATCCTAATCCATTTTCTTTTGCTATAAGTAAATACCTGAGGCTGAGAACTTTATAAAGAACAAAGGTCTAGCTTGATGTGGTGTTACATGCCTATAATCCCAGCACTTTGGAAGCGTGAAGCAGGAAAATCACAAGTTTGAGCCCTGCCTAGACAATTTAATGACCTAGTGAGACTCCTTCAAAAAAAATTAAAATGGGGCTGGGGATGTATTTGAATATAAAGTTCTTGGGCACAATTCCCAGTACTAAAAAAACATCTATTTAGATGATAGTCTTAGAGGTTAAAAGTTTAAGACTGAGTAGTTTCATCTATTCTGCCTCCAGTGAATGTCTCATATGGTGTGGTGATGGGAACACATTTGTAAGAGAGATACCACATGATATTATAGGAAACAAGAATAATCTAGTGAGCAGGCTTGTTCTCTCTCTCTCTCTCTCTCTCTCTCTCTCTCTCTCTCTATATATATATATATATATATATATATATATATATATATATATATATATATTCACTCTCATCGGAACTAACCAGGGCCTTTCTAGTACAATATTAATTCCTTCTAAGGGTAGCATCTTAATGACCTAACCACTTTCCACCAGGCTCCACTTGCTAGGATTCCACAACTTCAACACTGCCACACAAGACCTAGCTTTCAGCACATGATCTTTGAGGGACAAATCTTATCCAGACCATAGCTACAGGGGATGGTAGAAACCAAGACACCTAGTATTATGGTCTTTGGTATCACGGATTGCAAACTTTGGCAACCAGTTAGGGGTGAGGTGGGCTACAGTGAGCCTAATTTCTTCTAGCTAATTTTTACCATACAGGACTTTAGCCAAATGATGCCATACTCAGTAAAGCCATAATTGTGAACTATTTTGTGATATTCTTTGCTTTTAAATATTGGTCACTGTTTTAGCTACTTTCTCATTGCTGGGCCAAATATCTGATACCCACAAGTTAAAGGAGGAAAGGTTTGCCAGGGATTTAGCTCAGCAGTATAAGTGCCTGCCTGGCAAGTGCAACATTGTGAGTTCGATCCCCGGTACAAAAAAAAAAAAAAAAAGGAAAAGTTTATTTGGGACCCCAGTTTGTAGAGGTTTCAATCAGCTGTCTCCAAGGCAGGGCAGTATGGCAGAGGGACATGGCAGTTGAAGAATTGCTCATAGCCAGGCAGACAGAAAACATCAGTCATCAAGAGAGGAGGGATACCTATATACACCTTACCAGGCTGTGCCCACACTGACCCACCTCTTCTCACCAGGTTTCACCTCCCAACATCGCACCCAAGTATGAACCCATCAGTGGAGTAATCCAGTAACACACACTTATGTTATAGTTACCTCCCCAAAGCTCACCTTTAAGTGCATGAGGCTTTGAGGGGGGGGACATGTAGACATATGGTATAAGAGCCACTAAGCCAAAAATTCTTTAAAAAAACACACAAAACACTGTTGAGGGTCAAGCAAAACACATCTGAAGCTTCTGCTTCAAAGTGCTGCTATTAAGCTGACTCAACTCCAAAAATTTGTGTTTTTACTTCACTCAAAGTTCATAATTTCTGGAGAGACAATTCAATTTTCTCAATATGAGGCCAATGAGTGGATTAATGGATTAATTTGCTAATAGATTATATTAAGATTGGATATTCTATGTAGGCCAGTTTGCTACATTTCATATCATGTAATGCTCTGAGTTGCCTCAGGACTCTACCATCAAGAAAATCATACCCAAATTCAGACCCTCCACCTGGACCAGAGACAAAATAAGCCTTTCGTTAGAGTTTACTCAGTTTGTGCTATTATGTTGTAGCAACAGAAAAAAGACTAAGACAGACAGCTTAAGTGATTTGCCTGAAATTACATTAGAGGTGGAAAAGCAAGGCAGAATGATCCCTGATCTTGTGCCCTGTCCCATGAAATTAATAAGTGAGGGGAGATTGTGCTTGGTTTTTTCCCAATTCCCTTACCTGCTCCTTCAACATCTCCTCTCCTCCTGAAGGGGCATTACTTTTGAACCAGGTATTGAACTCAGGACTTTGTTCTTGCCACACAAGCACCATCATGAAGGGGTAATTTGAAGCAGACAATCATTCTACTTGCTTGAATGAGTGATAACTTTCAGGAAGTACATAAAGATTTTAGGATAAAGTGATTCCAGGCTTTCAGATTTTGACATTCAGAAAAGTGAGTCACAGGCTGGAGAAGTGACTTCTTCAATGTCACCGAGCTATTAGGAAGTCAGGAGTCCTCTGAATACCCTTTCATTTCCATCAAACCTCCCATTTTCAGACAGTTGGTTTCAATAGTTACGCTTCCCCAAAGCCTCATTTATATTTGTAGGTTCTTATAAAAGCACTCATCCTATTCTTTTTTATATTCAGTTCAACCTCTTGCCTGGAACTTAGCATAGCTACCCTTTTATCACACACATGTCTATCTTTCCAGGGCAAGAGATACACCATTTGTCATTTAAATTACCTTTTTATTCATTTAATAGAGCTTTCTAGTCATGGAAGAAAACCAACAGTTTTCCAACACTGTCCAGAGTGGATCTAAAATTGTGCATATATAAGTATTGAGAGGTTAAACTCTAGAGGACAAAAATTACTGTTATCCTTGGCATACCTCTAGTCTAGCCTTGAGTTGAAAGCATATGCAGAACTCAGAAATAAAAGCAATGGGTTTAGAGAAGTGTTGGTGCTTAGGTTAGTCTTGAAAACTGACCCAAATCTTCAAAATATTCGTGGAAATGAGAGGGGCAGTGTTTATCTTGTGTACTTTGGGAAGATGCCCTTGGACATTAGGCCCTCTGAAAGAATATTGTAATTAAGAGCCTTAAACCAAGAATGGTGGCGCACACCTGTAATTCCAGTACTTAAGAGGTTCAGACAGAAGGATTTATGTAAGTTTGACACCATCCTGAAGTAAAGAGTGAGTTGATGATCAGCTTGAACTACATGATGAGTCCCTGCTGACAGAGAGAGAGAGAGAGAGAGAGAGAGAGAGAGAGAGAGAGAGAAGAGAAGAGAAGAAGAGAAGAGGAGACCCGAACATGGACAAGCTTATAAAGGCAGAGTGGGACAAAGGTAGATTTGGAGTTAGATAATGTTTTAAAGTCACCTAAATTGGAAGACTCATGATATCCTCTTTGTTGAAACCTTTGGAATGAATCTATTATACTCATTCCCACTGATGGATCCTGGCCTTCTCCAGGAAATTAATGTTCTCATCAGCTAACCTCCTATATCCCTATAGAAATAGTGTATGAATGGCTTTAGAAAATCCAAGAATCTTGAGAAAGTGTGTATGAAACTGGGGATGTTAAATATCTATCTAGGAAGAGTGGCCACAGGTCTGATCAGATAATGAATTGATATATATATATATATATATATATATATATATATATATATATATATAGTAGAAATCACTTGCCTGGATGCTTTAAGGGAAGGAACACTCTTCTAATTGTGTACTTTCACAAATACAATGCTAAGGTGGGTAACAGAGCTTTCCACAGAGTCCTTAAAAATCATGGAAGATTAAACAATAAAGTCACTGAGAATTAGCCAGGTGCAGTGACACACATCTGTAATCCCAGCACTCAAGACGCTAAGGCAGGAGGATCACTGAGAATTTGAGGCTAACCTGGGATACATAGTGAGTTCAAGAATAGTCTTAACTACACAGTGAGACCCCATCTCAAAAAATGTCACAGATACTAGGTCTGGGAGAGGTAAGCTATTTTAAAATAGATTGAAGGAAATGGAGGGAAGGCATCAACAGAGGTAGGAGAGGTGCCAGGGGATTTGAAGGAAGACTAGAATCAAATCAAAGCCAGACATTTTCAAATAATGAGCAGAGGAACCAATCTGAAAATGCTCAGCAGAGCTCAGCTATGTGAGAGATGAAATCTCAATGACTGAGAGCAAAAGCTTATTTGAAGACTTGTGTTTAACTGTGATATTTAATATCGTTTTGCAAGGCAAAATAGTAGCAATCAATGCAAAAGTAAGGGAACAGCTGCTACTTCTCAAATGCTGTCAACAAGACAAAAATTGTGTGAGGTGTTGTGAATAATGATAGTGAGTAAGGTAGTACAGCATTTCTGGTAGGATAAGCAGTGTTCCCAGGGTTGTGATTATCAAGTTCAGCCTCAAAAGCACTACTTCAGTGTGTGTGTACATGTGCGCAAGTGAATATCAATGCACATGTATGTGAACATAAAACTATGCACACAAATGTAGAGAGCAGAAAGAAAAGAAGGGAAGAATCTGGAGAAATAATCCAGGAATGGAAGGGGTGAGATAGAAACTTTATGGTGGGAGATAAGAGATGAGAAGAGAAAAATGTGAAAGGTTTAGCTTGTTTCTTCTACAGCTTAAGGGTCAGCAAGCTACTTTATCTGACTACCCATGTAAAGGAGATAGCACACACAAATATGTTAGTCACTTTCACTGTTATTTTATGCAATAATATCCTCCCCTCTCACTTACTTACTTTTTTCCTCCATTGCAATGTAACTTATATGAATACATGGATTTCATATATAACTTTTAGCAGTAGGTTTGGGCTAAGAAATACTGATGTAACAAAATACCTCCCCTTAAAAAAAAAGTTTATTTTTTGTTCATGTCATGCTTACTATGGCTTGCTTATGGCTCTAGACTGTGTGTTTTCACACTGAGACCCAGGTTTAGAAAGTATAGTAGTATTGGAGATTTTGATGTTCTCATGATAGTGAGAAGTTGCATTTAGCATTATAGCTCTATAGCACTTAGAGTATCTGTTTGGAAGTGACTTCCACTCCCATTTCATTGGCCAAAGTTATATGACCACTCTTAAATTTATAGAGCAGGAATGCATAATGTAGCTTAAGAATGAGTGATAAAAAATTTATATAGTAATACAATCTGCTACACCATTTTATTCTCAGTACCTAGCACCTCAAAGATGTTATCAATAGTGCCCTGTGGCCCTGGGCTATGAGGAAGCTTTGTTATAATGTATACTGTGAGATTGGCCTGTAAGAACTTCTTTCTGGTTCATGTTATGTGGTACAGAAAATTGATGTTTTCTCAATTTTACATAATGTGTAAAAAAAAGCATCATTAGAAAAATTTTCTTTTTATTGCCTATAGCACAGAATCCAAGTGAAAATCATTCACTTTTTATGCAAGCACAGCTTCAAGAGAAGTCCTGTTACCTCCTTACAAACAGATTGCTTTCATTAAACTCTTTCAAAATAAAAATCTTAGTTTTAGTAATCTCTGGGACACAATATCTGATACCCACAATTTAAAGAAGAAAGGTTTATCTAGCTCACAGTATGTAGAGGTTTCAGACTGTAGTTGGCTGGCTCCAAGGCATGGTGGCAATGGCAGAGGGGTATCACAGAGGAGAAACAGTTCATGATGTGGCAATCAGAAGCAAAAAGAGGGATCAAGAGAGGTGGGAGAAAGACAGACCTTTCCAGGCCATGTCCCAAGTGACCCACCTCCTCTAATCTGCATTCACATCCCAAATCACATTATCTATAAACTCATCCATGGGCCAGTCCACAGATGAGTATCATGCCGCCATGATTCAATTACCTCCCCAAACCCCCACTTATGATAGCATGAGGCTTTAGAGGGACATCTAGATATAAACTATAAGTAATGTCATGAGGCAGAGACCAGCCGAGACTACCATGCTTGTGTAAAGGCAACATGGTGTGGAATTTATTGTGCCTGGGTACAAGCAGACAGAGGGCAAAAGGGCAAAGAGAAGCAGGCTTTTATTTATAGGACTTGAAAGAAGGCAAGAAACATTAGGCAGGAAGATCTTAGCAAACATGAGTTGTCAAAGTTCTCTGGATGTTTTGTGCCTCAGCTGGCAAAGTCCTTGGGGCATTTTGTGTGAATGTTTACATGCTTTTAGATGTCCAGGTCCTTGCAAGAACCTGTGTTCCATCTTATCTCTTTTATGACATCCTGTGTTTGCCAAGGGCACTGGTGCTGAGCTGAGAACAATGCCTCTGCTGGCTGAAGTGCTGGGTACTGGGAAACTCATATCCAAATACAGCTTTACATAAACCATAACATTTTGCCCTTGGCCCGCAAAACACTCAACAGCACCCCTTTATGCGAAATACATTTTAGGCCATCTCTAAGCATTGCCAATGTCTTAAAAGTTTTGGCACTGCTGAAAAAATCCAAGTTCAGTCTCTTCTGAGATTTAAAGCAAACTCTCAGCTGTGAGCCCCTGTAAAAATAAAAAGAAAATTAAATACCTGCAACATTTAATGGTACAGGATAAGCACTCCCATTCCACAATGGAGAAACTAGGGGATAAAAAGAAATGGGGAAAAAGTGAGTCCTAAATCCAGCAAGACAAACATAAAATTCAGTAGTTCCATTTGAGGCACAGTGTTGGGGGAAAATTCATGGTAAGATGTGAACTCCAAAGGGCTTGAGTGGCCTTGATCCTATAGTACTGCTAGTGGTTGTAGCCTTCATGGCCTTTCCCTTAGGCTAGCTTTGTTCACTCCTTGTGGCTTTCCTCAGATTTTCTGTGTCCCTTCAGGTTCACTTGTACAGCTTCATGGATTGCCATCTCGCAGGCTCACTGCCTAGCCTCCCAGAAATTCTTCTGAAGTCTACATAGATGCCTCCTTGGTTCCACAGCCCTTGAATTCTGCATGTATATAAAACAAGGACCATGTGGATGATGCCAAAGTTGGCCACAAGCAGGAGTAATACCTGAGCCTTTGCACATGCCACTGGTGGTTTCACAGGCCATGGAGTGCCTGGATGTCTAAACATGGTGAACTGGATTCTGGGAAATCTATTTCCACTCCCCAGGCTAGTGTCATTCCAGAGCATGATGCCCTGGGACTCTTTTCTCAAAGCAAGGCCTTTCACCTTGTAAATTTGGGCCAACAAGGAGCCCAAAGGGTAAGGTCTAATTAATTTGTTGTGATTCCCTTAGGCCATCATTTTCCTGTTCCAAAGTGTTTGACTTTTTAATTCTAATTTTTCATAAACCATGTGCTCCTCAATTTTTACCAGTGCTTCCTTTGTGGCCAAACTAAAAAATTTAAAATCGCTCTGCTGGGCTATTTGCTTTTCATTCTCAAGATAGAGCTAAAAGTGTCCAACAGTGGCTATGCCACTGCCTGAATGTTAGGCTACCTTGAAATTTCTTCTCCCAGATTAACCCATTGCTCTTTTTTAAAAAATTTTAAAGAGAAAAATAGCAAAACAGAAAAAAGGGTAGAAACAATACAGAATTTCAGAAAAAAATAAACAGTAAGAAATCACTAGTTGATAAATTACATATTATCTTCTTAGACATAGCATACAAAGTGGACATTCAAAAAGTGAGGCTGCAAACAGTTCTGTTCAATGATGCAATAAAAACTTTGCAACATGGTTATCAATCCTACACACTTAAACATACATGCAGTTATATCCTTTAGAGTACTTTCTTTTCCTCCTTTTGCTTTTTAAGTCCATTATCTGTTTAGTTATATCATATTTCAGCTTGCTCAGTACCTTACTGATCTGTTTTTTTTTGTTGTTATTTACTTTTCAATCACCTTATATAATTCTGTTTCTTTGTTTTTGAGTTTCTCCTCATCCATGCCCCATGGATCAGCTTTGATGGAGTTGGGAGTTTTTTGGAGGTATTTTGTTACTTTGTTATCTTTTTTTATTTTTAAGGTAGCAAAATGCAGCAGAACAAGACAGAACAAAGCCAATGGATACAATGCAGTGAAATTGACATAGAACCTCACAGCAGGTCACCAGGACAATAGCAATAGGCACAATAGTACATCTCGTTCTCTTCACAATAGCTGTTCTTTCAATCTGATAGGGCAAAAGGGAAGGAAATACCGAACTTATAAAAACAGAACACTGAATAGAGGAGTACCATTAATCAGAACTGAGCAAAACAGTGATAAAAGTATTTGCCTTCAAAGAGATGATGGAAGGAAATCCCCCTTACTTGCCACACTGCATACATTCATCCTCCCAAGTGATACTCAGCCTTCTGGCTCCCACTTGCTAACAGAGGGGGTGGGGGTGGGGATGGGTGTTTGATTCTTAGCCCATGCGCCAGCAGGCCCACAGCCACTTACCAGAGCAATGAGCTGGCTGCTTGTTTTCCCAGCACCCCAAGTTCCAACATGGTGTGGAGCTCAGGAAATGCCAATGGTTCTTGCCCTGGAGAGGCTGCGGCTTGTCAGGCCACAGCCACTTACCAGAGCAGTTAGCTGGCTGCTTGTTTTCCCAGAGCCCGATGTTCCAACATGACATGGAGCTCAGGAAATTTCAATTAACCCACTGTTCTTAATCTCAGTCTCATAATGTGTGTCTAGACATGAGCAAAATGAGCCAAATGCTTGGCTAAACCATAACACACATGGCCTGGAGTGCAACGGCCAATCTATTCCTTCTTTACTAACAGAGACCTCCTAAGACTGGTCTTTACTGTTTGCATTACTCTTAGCATTTTGATCTTCTAAGTTCCAACCAGAATCTTCCATCAAGCTTGCCTGACAGCATTTTATGGCTGCTTCTCCAGTTTGATATTGGGTAGTTCCTTTAGAAATGGCTCACTAATTAAATGTATTCCAGGCCCTGTTTGCTTTAAACAAAGAATTGAATGAGACAAGCCAAAAATGTTCCCAAAAATTTATTTGAGAAGTGAAGAGTGAGATGTAAGGGAAAAACTGGCTCTGCAAAGCAAGCCTGGGCTTGACAAAAGAGAGAATATAAAAGCAAAAGTAAAATTACACCTTGTGTCTGGGATCACAGGTTTGGCTACCATGATGAATCATGTTAATGGATTTTTCATGGTACTTAATCTGTTTTATTTTGGTAATATCTCATGGAAGCCCATAAGAAGTTCTACAGATGGAGTCCTGAGAATTATTTTGTACTGTCCTGGGATTTTTTAATTGACAGGTCCTGCTTATTTCCAAAGACAACTTGCCACATTCTACCTTGTATCTCACTTTCCTGTGAGAGACACAAGTCCCATAGTTTCTTATGGGGTGCTGAAGGAGTGTTAATCTATCTTCTATAGCTTCTTCAAGCTAGGAGAGGCTCTAGACCCTTATGTATTAGTGATTATGTGCTCTTCAACTACCTTGTGGTGCTGTGGCTTGCTGGCTGGGTTGAGGAAGAAAAAAATCTGTCAGAAAATAATGAGAAAATAGTTAAAGACCATTGAGCTGCCTGTTGATGGAAGAAAAAACTTTATTTTTAGCCTAAATGTGAGAAGGAAGTTAGTTGCTTCCTATAGAGAAAAATATATGTTAGAAGAGTATGTCACATAAATTATCAACAGTTTGAGAGCCATGCCATTAATAAGATCTTGTTTACTTATGTGTATCAGCACTGAAGCCTTGATTTTTGAAGACAAATCTCAAGTTTTCCAGAGTCTCATAGGAATGACTTTTCCTTTTAGGTGATCTTGTTCTTTAGACAGTTCAGGTGGGACTAACTTTACTGTAGAAAGATGAATCCAATTATCTATCTCTTATACCTTTACTGAAGTGGATGTGGCAATGATCACTGAGAAGGGGCTCTCTAGTTTTGGCTTTAATTGTTCTGCTGATGTTCCATCTCTCCAAGTTTCTACAAGAACTTGGTCTCCAGATAAAACACTAGGTGGTCCCCCCTGACTAGGAGGTGGCAGGACTCTGTTCCCATACATTTGAATAACTTAGGTCAAGGGATGTAGTTTAGTGACACAAGTTATCTGTCTAGCAAGCACAAGGTCTTGTGTTTGATTCCTATTACAAAAAAGGACAGCTTATTATACTGTGCCAAGATTGATGCAATATTGTAAGTCTTTTAGTCTCTGGGTATACTATCCTATCAGAGGATAGATATGTCTATCTCAAATAGGCTCAGATTCTGGATTTGGGCATGTATAAACCCTCAAGAATGCTATTGATAGCAACTGGATTCAGGATTCAGATGTCTTTTGGCAAAGTTTTTCCAGAGCTCACTTTAGGGCCTGGTTGGCTCTTTCTACCTTTCCAGAAAATTGAGGTTGCCAAATTGAATGGAGGGGATACTTTATTTCTAAACACTTCATCATACCCTGAGTTATTTGGGAGATAAAAGAATGCCCATTGTCACTCTGGAGAGATTGGAATAGTTCAAATCTGGGGGTAATTTCTTTAATAACCACCTTGACTACCTCAGAAACCTTTTATGAACAGGTAAGAAAGGCTTCAATCCAGCCTGTAAAAGCATCAATTAGGGCCAACATCTGTTTGAATCCTCCACATGGTGGCATATGGGTAAAGTCTAATTTCCAGTCCTCTCCATGTATGCCCCTCTGTTTTGTACAGGTTCTAATAGAAGAGGTGATTTTGCTTTGTTTGAGCTGTATGCACAGAGAAGGCAAACTTTGAAGACCTACTGGGTGGTTGTCCTGTGAAAACTTGAGTAACCATTTCCAATGTAGCATCCCTTCTTATATGGAAGGAATTATGAGGTGATTTTATAGCCTTCTGATGTGTCTCTTGAGGAAGAACCAATTTTGTGTCCTAAATACCACCAGAGTCTCTTTTTAATTTACCCTTGTCCTAAGGTTCTCTTATCTTCCTTGGGGGTATAGGTTTTAATGGTTCCTCAGGAACTGGTAATAAGGGTACAGTCTTAAGGGTCTTCAAGGAGGCACTTTTAGCCTCCTTGTCAGTCTTTTTATTTCCCAAGGAGACTTCAGACAGTTCTCTCTGGTGCCCTTTACAGATGACTGTGACCTTCCTAGGAAGATGGACTTTCTCTAGAAGTTGTAGAATTTCTTGCCTGTGCTTTAAGATGATTGTTAGTCAGTAAGCCCTTTTCTCTCCATTTTGCACATTGGTATATACCACCACAAAGGGATATCTGCAATATGTATAGACTCATTTTTTGTACCAGGAATCAAACTCATGACCTTGTGCTTGCCTCCATATAAATGTTTAAACTTCTCCCTTTTCCTAATATCAATGCCTAAGTAAGACCTATCAGTTCTGTCTTTTGAGCAAATACTCTTGGGGGAAGAAGTTAACTTTAACTACCTGTTGTAAGCTGACTACTGCATAGCCTGCCTTTTGATGTGTCCCTTGGGCAAAGCTACTTCCATCAGTAAACTTCTCCTCAGACCTTGGGGGAGCAGGTTGCTGATGTCCTGCCTGCTTGCATAGATCTGGGAGAATACTTGTTCACAAGAGTGGCTAACTTTTGGGCTTGTAAGCATCAAATAAGCAGAGTTAATAGTAGTGTATTTTTATAATAACCTTAGGAGTATCTAAGAACATGGCTTGGTAAGTTGGTCCCCTGTTAACCCATGTAACCTTTTGTCTCCAGAATAACTGACCTGATAGGGAGTCAGTACTTCTAGTCTCTGTTTCAAAGTTAACTTTATAGATTCTTCTCTTAGTACAGCTGTAGCTGCCACTGTTCTGAGTCAGGGCGGCCATCAAGCAAACAAACCACTTAACTTCTTTAAATAGTATGCCACTGGGTAAGGTTTTTGTCCTAGCTTTTGTTTCTGCTAAGTATGTAAGGCAGTGAAAGTGCCTGACCTATGGCCCTGGAAGTTTAACTATTCACACTCCCAGAGAAGGGTTAATCCAGCCAAAACCTTGATTTCCTGCACCATGACTGAAGAGGCCCAGGAATCCTACAAGAGGCTGGGAGATACATAGATCACCACTATGCTTTGAAGGAAAGGAAACCATCTCAGAGAGGATATTCTCCCCTCATAAGAACCAAACTTGGACCCACACAGTAATTCCTCCCTTTTCTGATATATAGAGAAAGGAGGTTTTTTCTTTCCAGCCAGGTATTCATTGCTGGAGCCTGCGTAAGAGCATTCTTTATTTTTCTAAAGGAACTGTCAGTTACTTTTGCCTATTCTGTAGGCATAGACTCATGGCCTTTTACAGCCTTGTGTAAAGTCTTTACCATCAGTCTAAAATTACGTAGCCAGATCCTACAAAAGCCTACTATTCTCAGGAAAAAAACAAAGCAGTTTTTTGGTGGCAGGAGACCCAAGATCACATATAGCCTGAATCTGGTATTTAGACAGTTCTTCTCCTGGTGTAAGAATATATCTCAGACATAAAACTTTTTAGAAGCATATCTGAGCCTTTTCTTTTCTTTCTTTTTTTATTTTTTTATCTGAGCCTTTTCTTTAGAGACATCATATGCCTTCTTAGCTGGAAAGATAAGTTTGTACAGTGTTATAATTAGATGGTTCCTGAGTTGGGCTGAAAATTAGAATATCTTCTACATACTGTAGGATGGTTCCTTGTTTTAGCTTTAAGTTCCCAAGGCTTTTTCCAGTCCCTGAACAGAAAGATGAGGACTCTCTCTAAGCCCTGTGAGAGAACTATCCAGATATATATATTTTTTCTTACAATGGGGTTTTCCCATTCAAAGGCAGACAGAAACTGTGAGTCTTGACATATGGGGATAGAGAAATTTTAAATTTAAGACTGAGAACCAATTGGTATCCCCTGGGAATATGGAAGATAATTGAATTTGGATCTGCCACTAGAGGATGGATTGTAATAACAGCCTTGTTAATTAGGCAGAAGACTTGAATCATCCTATATACTATTGAGAGCTGTATTAAAAGGTTCCAAAAGGTCATATTTGGGCAATCTGTCTATGAGAAGCTGGAGGTTTTTCCGTGCTTCTTCTTTGATTGGATACTGCTTTCAGTTAGGAAATTGGCTGGGTCTTTCAGTCCTATATTTACTGGCATACCTACGTTTGCCCTTCCAATTATTTTCTTATACCATGTGGTAAGATTTATACATTCAAAAAAGATTCATATGTTGGCTAATTTGGTCAGGAAGACCTGGTGTAGTACCTGCAAGTAAAATACATTTTGGCCTTAGCCAGAAGTTGAAAAGTACTCCAAATTTTCCTATTAAATCTCTTTCTAGCCAGAAGTTGAGAGGTACTCCAAATATTACCAATAAGTCTCTTTCCTAATAAGTTTCTGACTAGGGTCACTTGAACTCTGACTATGGGATAGACTTAGAGGATAGTTTTCCAGAGAAGGATAACAAAACAGAATAAGCCAACTCTGCATCAATAAGCAGTTGAATTGGCTCACTCATGCCATCTAAGATTACCCAGGGTTCCTCAGAGGCAATGGATATATCTGTGAACAAGGTCATGGCAGGTTCCTCTGGGCCTCTTCAGTCATCAATGCAGGAAATCAGGGTTTTGGCTGAATTAGTCCCTCTGAGAGCATGAATAATTAAACTTCTGGTGCCATAGGTCAGACATTTTCACTGCCTTTCATACTGAGGAGGGCAAAGGGAGAAGCTTCGTGTAATCTTGTGACCAGTGTGCCGTTCCTTTGCACTTCAAACAGGATCCTTTCCTTGATTGTCTCTAGGTTTTTCCTTAGATGACCTGGGTGAGTGTAAAGTATCACCAATTGTAGCAGTCTTAATTTTAGTCTTACTCTTTGTCCCTGCTCTGGATCCTTGTAGATGAACATAGAAAAGACCGTGTCCAGAAATTGGGTCATAGACGTCTGTGGCTCCATCTGAAGTTTTTGTAGCTTATGCTACCTATCCGGGGCTGACTGACAGATGAAATATTGTCCCATTAGTACCTCTCTCTCCCTGGGAGATGGATCTATATTAGTATATTTGTGAAAGGTTTCTGTTAATCAATTACAAAAGACAGCTGGATTTTCCTCCGTGCCCTGTGTGACCCCACTCACTTTATCATAATTAATAGAATTTTTAATGCAACTTTTATCCTCATGATAAGAGCAACTAGCCCCATCATAGCACTTCTAGTCTATGATGAATATTATAGTCCAACTTTGGTTTTGATGAGGGGAGAGTAGTCTCTCTAGGGTGATTTCCTTCCCTTTTTAAAGCACGTTATTTATCTGCATAGTTGCTAGCCTCTTGTTGTAGGATTTCTTCATCTTTCATCTGAGATACACCAAGCATCCAAAATGAACTGGACATCTTCGATGATAAATCAGAAACAAGCATCAAAGTTTGGAACCCATATGCAAACTTAATAGGATCTTCTAAAACTTGGTCTAGTCATTCTTTGCACTGCTGGACATTTATGACTGAAAAAGGCACCTGTACTCTAGTATTTCCTTTCACACTTGGAACTTCTCTTAGGGGCTAGACAAGTTGTGAACCAGAGTACTAGGAAGCATCACTTCGGGTCCACTTTCAGGGCTTGAAGTTGTTTGTGCATATCCAGTCAGACTTAGGGCTGCCTGAGGAGGCTGCCAATGGAGCTGTAGAATGCTGGGTTCCTCTGGGGCACTAGGTGCTAATGGAGGGCCTGGTCACTTGGAGGGGATGTCCCTGATTTATTGGTCTCAGGATTATAAGGGAGTAGTTGGTGAGACCTCCTTGTGTTGTTATTTTGCCTGAATATATCAGTGAGACTGAGCTCCCCACTGAGAGACATGTTGGAGTCTCAAAAAAGAGTCCTCCAGAATATCATTCACTTCCTCAGGGCCAGCACCAACTATCATAGTTCTTGAGCATTCCTTTTGATAGAGCCATGAAAGCCTAAACTTAAGACATTTTACTCCACCTCTTATGTTTTAAGCAGAAATGCCATATATAGAGAATAGTGTCATAGTTTAAAGTACCATCCCATGCTCAGCTTTTGCCACTTCCCAGGTTTATTAAATCCAGAAGGCACTGCAATAGTAGAGAAGCTATTTTGATTTTAAATTATCGCTATTGAGCTTGCCCCAGTTGCTATGGTTTTTGCCTGGAAGTCCCCCAAAAGTGTCATGCAGTCATGGGGGATGCTTTTTGGAGTTTGTGATTGATTTGCTGTCTATTTCTGGGATTATGGGCATGAGTTCTATACCCAACATGGGTGGGGAGCCTACACACAATATAAGGGACAGAAAGAGTCTTCTCTCTCCTCCTCCTCCTCTTTTGCTCTTGTTCCTTTGGCTGTCTTCTGCTGCCATGAACTGTTGCCCCTCTGCCATGATGCCCTGCCTTAGAACCAGATGATTATGGACTGAAACCTTCACAAACTGTGTGCTAAATAAACCTTTTCTTTCTTAATTTTGGGTGTCAGATATTTTGTTTCAGAAATGAGAGAAATGTAACTAACACAAAACTCATCAAGGATACACCCTAGTGCTAAATTTGGTAGAAGCTGTGTGGTGACAAGATCCAATAGATTTTCTATCTGCTTCTCTCTTTAAAGAGGAGACAGCTAGGTCTACATTCCTTAAGGTGGTATCCCATGCAGAAAGAGAAGTGAGGTTCACAAGATGGCTCTTGTCTTTTACACAGCTTAGACAGACTTCTGTGTCTGAACCTTAGGGTGATGCTGGCATCATTTACCAAAGAATAAAGTCTTTGCCTCCATATTGGGACCCGTTGACTTTTTCAGGACAAGGGGCCTGAGCCATCTGTTGGCCTTGCATCATCCTTTACTGCTTATGAGGTGATGGCAGAACCTTCCCAAGCAAAGTTCTCTTAGTCATCTAGTTGAACCTCTTTTTGGATCAACTTGTGTTTATACTAAGCCTCTTAATGGCGTAGCTGGTATTTCAAGTCCATTGATGACTCTACATAATCAGAGTGAAACAATATGGGAAAAACATCTCTCATATTTATTTCAAAGGAAAAAGGATCAAGAATAGAGATGGCTCAGTTTTGTATATTCACAATTACCTTGGTTAGCTTCTAAATGTTGTCAAATGCTGTTCTGTTCAGGCATCAGACATAGGTGTTTAATTTATCTGCATTTAAACAGGGAAGCACAATATCCTGGTAACAATAATCTCAGCAAGGCTACTGTATGTGGAGAAAGCAGTGTTACTAATCTGTGAGTACAAGTAATGGTTGAGGCTGACAGTTGGCTCTACTGCCTTTTGTAGCACTAGTGCATTTGTGCTCTTTGCTGTCACCTGGGGAAGTGGAGCATCAGTGGGCCAAGTACCTACTCCTACAGGGCCTCTGTCATCATGCATATTGCTCTCTTCTTAGTGCAGACCTGACAAGGTGCACAGTACCTTGCTGCCTATGGCCTTTAAGTAGGCTAAGCACTTGGCCTGGCTCTGTAGTCCAGTATGCCCACGCATGGGTAGCATAAGTCAGTTCAGTGCCATTTGGCTTGTCCAGTATCTGACTTAGTTATCTGGGCCATGATTAGAGAAAGGGGCAAGAAGGTGCTGTACTCATGTGTACCTGGCCAGAGCAGATCAGGTTCTTCCATATACTGGCCCCTGGGCCTCTCATTTTTTTTTGTCCAGAACCACAGAGCGATGATTGTGTTCCACAGCCACCTGTGTTGCCTACAGGCCCACATCTGCCTCACCAAATGTACTCTCATTTGCCTGGGACAATGGCTGTGGTCCTTATGTTGTAGTTCTGACCCAAAATTGTTGCATTGGCAGAGGCTGCATGAGTTCTTCAAGGGATAGTACTCAGTTTTTTTTTCATGCAGTAAGAAAGAAAAAGGTTCCTTACTGTTGCTCTCACAAGCTCATATGCTCTTTAAAATCAGAGACTTTGCTTATAAGGCCAGATATTTAAAAAAGAAAAAAAATATAGAGAAAAAAGGTGGTGGTGTTTGATGACACATACCCATGTAAAAGTTATGCATATTCACACAAGACAAGACAGTGGCTGCCCACATGGAAAGGCAATATGGCTGCTGACTGTGTGACAGGGAAACCTGGCAGCACTCCCAACCAAAATGCAGCCTTTCCAAACTCCTCCCACAACTAAAATCAAGAAAAAGCCATTTGAAAGGTAGATCAGGCTAATTTTCAAAAAGAGTAACAAAATGCACAATAAACAAATGCATGGACAGCAAGGCATAACTGTGGAGTGAAGACAGGTGGATGGAAGGATAAATAAAAGCATTTATTTCTCTCCTCTATTCCCCACAGCTATAAAAGCAGTAAAAAGTTCCTTGTACATCTTGAGAATAGGCCTCTGCGTTCCTGGCATATGGAATGGAGTGAAGGAGAAGAGGAGAAAAGAAAGTCTTCGTGACATTTGAGTGAGAAACAAAAAGTGTGCCCACATAAGCCTGACTTTGGCCTTGTTGTTACCTAAGCTTTACTCTACTGGCTGGCTCACCAGAAATGTTATTGGGCAGTTCCTTTAGAAATTGGTTGCCAATTACATGTATTCCAAATTTTTTTATTTGTTTTTGTCTGGAACAAAGAATTAACCAAGTCAAGCCAAAAAAGTTTATTTGAAAAGTGAGGAGTAAAGGGGTAAGGGAAAAACTGGTTCTGTAGAGCAAGATTGGGCCAAACAAAAGAGAGAAGATAAAAGCAAAAATAAAAGCACTGCTTGTGTCTGGGAGGCACAGGGTGGGCTACTGTGAAGAGTCACACTAGCAGGCCTTCATGGCATCTCATTTCTTTTATGTCATTCTTATCTGAAGGTTGCTCATGAGACTTTTCCTATACAGGATCTGGAGTGTTATTTGGTACTTTCCATAGATCTTATAAGTGACAGGTCCAGTTTATTTCCCCAGCCAACTTTACCACATCCTACCTCCTCTCTCAAGCTGGCATCTCTAAACCTTTCCAAACTCCTCCCACAAGGCAGTTTCAAAGTCTTCTGAACTTCATGGTCAGATAGATACAGCAACAACTCTACTTCTCTGGTACCAAATACATCTTATTTACTTTCTTGTCACTGAGACACAATACTTAACACCCACAATTTAAAGGAGGAAAGATTTATTTTGACTCAGAGTTTATAGTGGATTCTGTCCATTGTCAACTAGCTCCAAGGCAGGGAAGCATATCAAAGGAGAATGGAAGGGAAGGATTAATCATGGCATAGTACAGAAAGGAGAGAAAGATGAAGGGAGCTAGGAGGAAGATAGACTCTTGTATGCCATTCCCCTAATGAGTCAGTTCCTCCAACCAATCTTTACTTTCCAAATCACATTTAGCGAGAAAGTATTCCTTGGACTATACCACTGATAAGTATCATGCACTTGTGATCAAGTCACCACTCAAAAATACAACCTATGAGCACATGAGGCTCTTGGGGGACATCTAGATAACAATAACAATCTAGGTGAGAAACAATAACAATCTAGGTGAGAAATTTCAAACCAGGGAGATGGGCTTTGGATACTTTGTAAACAATTCTGGGGGGTTGAGAGACTGGTTACTTTTTCAAAATTTACAATCTCTTGGGAGAAACACTGAACTATGAGACATTGAAAAATCAGGCCCAACTTACTCGTAATGCTCATCATTTACTCATCATTTCTGACATACCTCCTTCCACTAAATCTGCTCCACCTTTGGCCTTTTTCTTTTCATTAAAGAGCAACTTCTTACAGTTACTGAAGTCAAAAATTTTCTTATCATCCTTGAATGTTCCCTCTGTCTCTGTTTCTGTCTGTCTCCATTTCACTTTCATAGTTTGTATCCAATCTATCAGCAAGTCCGGGCAGTTTGGCCTTCAAAATATAGCCAGAATCCCGTAATTTTTAATCATCTTCATTGCAATCACCTTGGTCTAAAACACCATCAGCCCTTGGTTATATTACTGTATGATCTGCTCTAGCTGTCAGTTACTGCCTTGATATTATTGCCAAATAACATTGAAGTGTCAGTTGCTTACAATAAACATTCATTTTTCTTACAGTAAACATTAATTTTGCTTACCCAGTGGAACAGAATCAGCTAGGATGGCTCTATTTCAGACTGAGTCAGGTTTGTATCTTTGGCATATATTTCACTATAGGACAAGTAACCAGCTGTGACATTTTTTCCTAGAACATGGCAGGTATACACGAGGTAAAAAAATCATATATACATTTAAATTCTCTGATAACATCATCTGCTGCTATTTCATTGAAAATAGCCAATTGCATAACCATGTTCAGCATCAATATGGTGTTAAATATATTCTGCTTGTTCTCAAGTAGATTACTACAGGCACAAGACAAAGGGATGTACATGAAATTCTACGATAGAAAGAAAATGAAAACTTGAAAAGAGAAATTTACTTTACTATGCATCCTAACTGTTCTCATCTTCTTTAGGTCTTTATTCAGATAACATTTTTTCCAGAGGTATCTTTACTGTGGACACAAAATTTGTAATTCTTCAATCAAGCCTGTATCCTTTCTAGTCTGTTTTATTTTCTCAATAGCATGTACTATTAACACACTGTGCATTTTGCCTATTTAGTTCATTGTCTGTGTCTTTTCTCCTTTTTATTAATATTATTGTTTTTTCTTTTTTTGTTTTTTGATATGGGGTCTCAATATGTAGTCCAGGCTGGACTTGAACTAGTGGCAAGTCTCCTGCCTCAGTCTCCAGAATGCCAGAATTGCAAGAATGTGCTGGTATGTACAGCTCAATTTTTAAAATATTTATTAGTACGTGTTTTCAGTACATAATGATTTCATTCACTGCATGGAGTTGCCTCAAGTACCTAACACATCTTAATTCTTTTTACTTCCCTTCTCACTTCTCTCCCTCACATCTCCCTTCCCTTCCCACCTCTCCCTCACTCTCTTGCCTTTTTCCCATTTGCAAAAACATCTATCTCTTTATTTCCTATTATCTTTTATTTTTCTCTATAAAGTACAAAGTCCCTGAGGGTAATATTTTGACCTGATTTGCACACTCCTTAATTTAGCTACTTTCTCATTGTTCTGACAAAATATCTGTGCTCCAGTTAAATGAGGAAAGGTTTATTTCAGCTCACATTTCAGTCCATAATTGGCTGGCTCTAACGCAGGGCAGTATGGCTGAGGGATGTGGCAGAGATGAAACAGTCAGTCCATGACAGAGCAGGCAAGAGGAAGCCAATCTGCCTTCCATTTTCCCCTTTATATTCCATCAAGATTATAGGCCTGCTGGTTGGTTCCACTCATATCCAGGGTCAGTTTCATATTATCCACACCTAGAACTGTGTTAAACCAATCAGTGCTTAATCCAATTATACCTCCTTCATCCATATTCACACACAGTGTCCAGCCAGATCTGGAAAGGCCCATCTATGAGTGCATGAGGTTTTGGGGGGACCTCTAGATACAAGCCAGAATGTCAGAGAAGTAATGCTATGCCAAGCTCCAGATCAAGCTTTCCACAAGGGCTAAAATTTCCTCTCTTTCTCAGGGATAGCCCCCTACCACCTAAGAAGTCTGAAGGAGTCAGTGCAGAAGACCAGATACCTCATAACTGTAGGGGAAACCTCTGCTGTGGACCAGACCTCAAAACAAAGGATAAAACAAATGCAGTCACATACTTCCTAAGGATATACATCAAGGATTGATATTCTAAATAGGTCTTTATGACCCTGAGGAAGACAAGAGCCAATAACCCAACTCCATACCGGAAAACCCACTGCTCTATATGCATGCCCACTTGCTACAAAGCTTGCTTCCCCATTTGTTTGCAGTTTTTATCAATTTTACCCAAGCAGTTAATCTTATTAGTTGACCATAGTTCTGTCCCACCTAATGCCCACCTTGCAAGTTTCCATGATTTTCCCACTTTAAACCTGTCTCACTTTGTGGTTTTGCTCTACAACGCTCCCTAGAAAACATTCTTTGGTAACCCACTCCAGACACCTTCTGCCTCTCTTTCTCTGAAGAAGCTTTCTTTCTCTCAATAAGTTTATCTTGCTGTTAAAAAAAAGAAGTCTGACTTCTCTGAGATCACCATGATATGAGAAAGCCCAAGCAGCTATAAGGAAAACCTTGTGGAAGATAATCCAAGAAACCACTAGACAGTGAAAACTGAGGTCCCAAACAGAGAACCCCAGTAAGCCATCCTAGTCATGCTGCAGTTGTTTAAGCTATCCTGGCAGAGACTCCAGGTATCACCGAGTAGAGATCAGCCATTGATACTGTATTGGGATTCTCACCTCAGAGAATCATGAATAAGTAAAATGATTATGGCTTTAAGCCATTAAAGTTGGGGTAGTTTTGTAACAATGGAAAAATGAAACAATAGAAAGTGTGTAGCAAGAAGCAATTTAGTGTATTGCCAAATTTGTGAACTTTGAATAAATGCTGCCTGGATATCGGTTGCATGACCTTAAACATGTAACTGAATCTCTATACTTTATACTTCTTGCCTTTAAAATCGAATTAATAATATCTCACATCAGCATTGTGATGATTACATGAATTCTTGCCTGTAAAACCCTTTGAATTCTTTCTGGCACTTAGTAAGAGCTATGTAAATGTTAGGTGTCATTGTGATGCTACTTCTGCTGCAGTTTATGTATAGTTTTCATTATGGATAAATCACATTTACTTTCTTCTATCCCTGGAATCTCTGAAGAATAACACTAAAAATATCCAAGCATGAAAAATAAATTTTTTTCCTTAAATACTAGCCTGAGATCTTTGAACACAGTATGCACACTAAAGTTTTTGATTTACTTAAAGACCCCAAATCTTCTCTGACAGGTAGAGGAAAGAACTGGAGGATAATCACCCACCCCACCTCCACATAATTTTCCTTTGCTTTCCATTTTGCATAGACAAATGTTCAAGTTGCATTCCTCAAGCATATATCCACAGGCTGTCATGGGTACAGGAGAAAAATACAACTGAGAAACCCTCTGGGAGGTAGGAGAGGCCAGCTTGGAGAAAAGCAATATCCACAGATAATCCACAAAGTGGATAATTCATTGGCTAAATCAAGGGCTGACTTTACTAAATTACTGCTTCCCAAGCATTCCCAATGACCTGAAAGGTTCATATGGTTTCCTCAAGTTCCTACCACTGCTACAGCAGAATAACATAGCTTTGGGAGGATTGATTTTAATATAAGAATTTCCACCCTTCTTGTCACTCTCATGGAAAGGCAAGCTGCCAAGTCTGAGGGGAGGTAGGTATTGAGTGTTTATTTGACTAATCTGTAAATCAGTATAATGTAGCCTGGGCCCCAGGTAGTAGGAGGCAGTTGGAAGAAAAAGCTGGGCCTCTGAAGAATTTTGTACAAATGGATGTTGGAGGGCTCTTGGAGAGGCACAGGGGACATGCGCCCAGCCAGTTTTCAGAAAGAGAAGGAAAGGTTGGAGAGAAAGATAAAGGCAGTCAAAACTCCTTCCCTTACATTTTCTGATTATTACTACTACCTGCATCCACTTTCCTCATTTTTTCCACTGTTTCCCTCTTGCCACACCAACTTTTCTAACACAGTTGCACATACCTCCTCTGGTTGGTGCCTTCCAATCCCAAAACAATAACCATTCTTCCTCTGTGCCACCCCTGCCAGTGTATTCAAAACTGTCATGTCCTTGGAGAGTGAAGCCACATTCTAAATGAAGCCACTAATGCAAGCCCAAATGAAATAAGCAAATAAGAGCCCCCTCTGAGTGAACTACTTCTGAGTGAGGTTATGAAGGGTAGAGGCTGAGAAATAAGGAGAGTTCTACAATCCTGCACGTGTTTAGAGAAGCAGTGCAGGAAGAAGTGGACAGGTTAGTCTGGGTAGCTGCTGGACTACTAGGGAGTTGAGATGCAACACTTATTGCCTCAGAGTGCTAGGGAGAGTCTATAGCTAATAAATTCCTGGCTGCTGGGGTGAGAAAGCAAAGGGCCAATGTAGAGTGCACTGGAAACAGGGAAAAAAAAACAAGGCCCTCTCCCTAGGAAGCTACCAGTTGCTGTGTCACTTGGCTCTCTGTGTGTTCCAACAGGGGCACTGTCTGCCCAGCACATGATGTTGTAAGGAGCAAAAATAGTCTTTGGTAACTGCAAGATCTGTTTATAGAGTTCCGGCCTTCACACCACCTGTGAGTTACACTCACCAAGCAATCCTTTCTAAAGAGTGAATTTGCTCTTTTACTGAGGGGCCCAAGAGCTAGAAAAAGGCTGATAATTTTCTTTACTTAGCAATGTTTCTTTTGAGCAATGTTTTCTGTCTTTCACCTATCCATAGGACTCTCATCTAGCCCACCAGGCCCTGCCCTATCTAAGAGTGTCCTCAGGCTCTGAGCCCTTTTACAGGTCCTCCCTTCAGCAAAGTTTGCTTATTCTCTCTCCTGGTCTCTCTTTATCTCTTGCTAATTAATG
This sequence comes from Hydrochoerus hydrochaeris, assembly GCA_004027455.1. Classification (NCBI taxonomy): domain Eukaryota; kingdom Metazoa; phylum Chordata; class Mammalia; order Rodentia; family Hydrochaeridae; genus Hydrochoerus; species Hydrochoerus hydrochaeris. The sequence continues at coordinate 105,187 of PVLA01006262.1, forward strand.
TAAGCCAGCTCCAGAAATTCTAACTTTTTCCAAGTGTTACAGTAAGGACCTTCATGTTACTGAGAACTAATGTAGCAGTTTACTTGTACCAGGTAACATTTTCATTTTTACAGGGGAAGTCTTAGTTCTTTAACAAAAATAATTTACTGAGTCTTAGACAGGCAGGCCAGAAGGAGGCCATTTGTCATCCATGGGAGCTTTTTACTGGAGGTAATTTGCCCCCACCAAACTATGCTGGTAACTACAAATTCTGCCTTTGTCTAAGATCAGTCCTCTACATTTGAAGCAGGAATTAGACACAAACACTGACATAGTGACTAGCCAGCTAGGTAGAAAACTGAAATAAGTCTAGTGGGTGGTGCAGGCTGGTCTGCATGACAAACTAGAGAGCACATGCCCATCTGACATATGAAATAGCAGTGCTGAAGCAAATAATAAACTTCAAAGAAAAGCACTCACTTCTGGGTAGATAAGAGAAAGTAATGGGCCATAGGTGAATCAGAGGGTGAATGTTTATGCTTTGTTTAAAAAAGACAGCTGCTACTTATTGTAGCCTAACATTGCTGCATGTCAAACTGCATGCCCAGACTTGGTAGAGTGTCCAAATTCTCGAGAAAATTAAAAAGAGCTGATGTCTTTTTAATGCAAAATCTTCAGCTTTTGTGGTGTTGGAGATTGAACTCAAGGCCTTCTCACTGAGCTACATCCTAGTTTCTCCCCCTCTTTTAAGTTTTGAGACCGGCTATCTAAGTTGCCCATGGTGGGCTCAAACTTGTGATCCTACTGCTATGAACTTCTAGAGTGCTGGGATTATAAGCATGTACCAGCGTGCCTAGCCAAAATCTCCTGATTTTAACATTGTCAAATGACCAAAAATAACATTCAAGTATTATGCATGTCAAGAAAAACACATCTTTGGAAAGTTTCCTACCAGAGGAGCACCTCTGCTAGAGAGCATCAGAAGATTCAAGCCAAGCCTTTAAGTCAGCCCAGAACTTTATCTTTTTACACTTATGTTAAATTGATGAGAGAGAGAGAGAGCAAGAGAGAGAGAGAGAGAGAGAGAGAGAGAGAGAGAGAATCAATTTAACATAAATGTTATATATATTATATTTAGGGGGAACACTGTGGTATTTATGGGGTACAGTATAGTATTTCAATACTTGTATACAAGGCAAAAATGATCAGATAAGGATAACTGACATATTGGCATTTCAGACATATATCATTTCTTTATATTGGGAAATTTTTCTTTATTAGCTATTTTGAATGTTTAATTCATTATTGATAACCATAGTTATCCTAGAATTCTACAGGTCATTAGATGTTATTCTTCCTACCAGTTGCTTCTCAGTACCCATTAATCATCCTCTCTTCCTACAACTCTAGCCCATGTAAACATTTAGTTTATGCTCTCCTATGAGGTCAAATGTTTGAAATTTCGCACATGAATGAAATTATGTTGTACTTATCTTTCTGCACCCGGTTTATTTCATTTAAATTAGTGTCTTTCAGGTTATCCATGTTGTTTCAAAATAACTGGAATTCCATGGTTTTTTGTGAACCCAGAATATTGAATCTCAGGAAATGTTTTGCTCGATACTGATTGTATGTTCATTAATAGAAGAGAAGGGATCTCCACAAGGAGACAACTTTTTTCATCTCTTAAAAAAAACCTCATTAAATGTGTTTGAGTAAGGCAATTAAAAAGAAAGGTACTGAGATTTAGCCAGTAACTAAATTCAGTCACTATTCAATTATCTATGGAGGGACTTCCTGCTCTGTGGATTAGCCATGGTAATTTTAAAGTCTGAGCCCATTTCTTCTGACACTCAATATACCCTTGAGTGCTGCATGACATTCACCCACAAGGAATGGGCACAGAAAACATTGGCCAGTGGGACTTACAAGCAAAGAAGACACAACAGTTAGGATAGCAAATCCGGAGAGGAGATATTTCCAAAATCCACCCCAAATTTAATGCTATTGTGCATATCTGGGAGAATAGAAGTGGTGAAATCCACTGATGCCTTTAAATCCATCTAAGTAATAGATCCTGGAAAGAAAGATTTTCTTGGAGGTATCTATGCACATTTTTTTTCTAAAATCCTCTCAAGCGATTCATAAACATAATCAGTCCCCATGCAACAAAACTTTTCACTGTCCCCCATTTACATCCCTTCTTCTTTTTATTCTTTCCATCTTTAAAGTATTATTTATTGAATTTTTTCTATGTACCAGGCACTGTGATAATCATTCAGCATAAAGCAGTGATAAAGACACTTACCATTCCTGTCTTCTGTAGCTAATGGTGCTTTGGTTAGATCCATTGAAAGAAAATTCATGTGATACAGCCTATGACACATATCTGAACCTACAGAAGTTTCTAGGTACATATCTGTAGAGACTTCACCATATTCTGAGGGCATAGCACAATACTATGCTATGTAAGAAAAAAGTAGTTGGCTCTGTGAATAAAACAAGTTTCCATTTGAATAATGGCTCTGCTATTGCTAAATGTGTGACATTGGGCAAACTACTCATATATCTTTATGCTTTAGTTTAAAATAGTACTTTAGTTTTAAATAGTTTAATATGAGTACCTAAGTCATTAAATAGTTTAATATGAGTACCTAAGTCATTTGCTTAGCAAAAAGATTGATCATAGTCCTCAGGAACAAAAGATTTCCTCCTTTCATCCTGTGGTCTGAAAATGATGCCACTTGCATTTATACCAGTGATAATATGCACTTCTAAGATAAAGTTTAGCGATGGATATGGGTAATGATAATCCACGCATTGTTCTTAATTTCTCTTTGCAGACCTTTATGCTTATCCTGGATACATTTAGTAAAAGTTTAAGAATCTTGTCTATTGGTATGCTAGATTGGCTACTTCTTGTCCGAACTCTGTGTTCACAGACATCCTATTGATTACTTGAAATTAGCCACAATTAAAATACTTACACTACAGGAATTGACAAACATTACAAATAGGCATTTTTAATCCCTGCTCAAAGAGTTAGTTGATAAACATTTACCACTATACCACTATTCGCATTAGATAGACGCTCACTAGGTCATCTGGTCCATTCTTCAGGGCTGAGACTAAGGTTAAAAAGGAGGTATCTGAATTTCAAAAGTTAAAGAAACATTTACTCTAAATGCAGTACAGTGCCAAGCATGGAGACACATACCTATAATCCCAGCACTTGGAATGCTGAGGCACAAGGATCATCAAGGTTGAGACCAGCCTGGATTATATTGTTGAGTTCAAAGACAGACTGAACTACACAGTGAGATCCTATCCAAAAAAAATTTTGTTGCAAATAAAATGCAGACTCAGAAAACTATTTTAAGAGCTTGCCTCATTCTATTTCCTGCCTCACCTTTCCTCTGTATGAGTACACACTTAATCAATACTTATTGATCATTTACTCTTTGTGAGATTCTTGTTTAGAAATATACAAAATTCAAGGTTTGAAATCATTAAGAAAAGAAGAAGAGAAAGGGATCCAGAAGAGGAGAGGATGGCAAGGAAAGATAATGGGACAGAGCAGGATAAAATTGAAGTATGTTTTATGCAGGTATGAAAATGTCACAATGAAGCCCATTAATATGTGATAATAAAAAATCCTTGGTTTTATGGAACATACATTTTAATAGAGAGGCAGGAATAAATTATAAATGATGAAATATAAAACTTCAGATAATATGAAGTGTTAATACAAAAAATAAACAGGAGTATACTGGAAATGATTTGAGGTAATAGAGTCAGGGAAAGCCACACTGAAAAGTGATTAGAGACTCAAGGAAGTGAGCAAATTAACAATAATGCTTTTCTTCCATAGTGTAAGAGCTGTCTGGGCAAAGAGAATCCACAAACTTCATCTTAGGCTCACACATTAATCCACTTATACATTCATCCAGAGCCTATTGACTGAATGTTAATGCCAGGCATTGCACTTGCTAAGGCAAAATAGCTGCTGATATTACTGTGTGCTCACCGTGCACCCAGCACTGTTCCCAACATTCATGGTGCATTTACTCATTTAGACATCATAACCTCATTGGAGGAAAGTTCCAATATTATCCCCATTTCACAGATAATGAAATTGAGGCAAAGGCACAGAGATGCTTAAGACATCAAAACAGCTCTTAATCTGATGAGCAAGATCAATGTATAAATAATGAAGCCTAATAATAACAATAACGCAAAATGGCCTTATTTCATCCAGAGATGTTTGAGATGATAGCCAAAAAATTTTCTCAGTGGAATCCGTTGTTTTGCAGTAGAGATATCAAAAGAAACAGTTTTCTATTGAACTCATTGTAAGGCTGTTGTGAAAGACGCTGTCTACTGCATCTTACAATACCCTTTTTTTCTGAGAACACTCGAAAGATATTTCTCTAAAGACCCAAGGGGGAAAAAAGGCATCCTGAGCCTCACTTTAAAAATGCTGGGGAATACAGAACTGTGATTTCTATAACTAATCAGGTTTCTATCCTTGTCTGAGCTGCTGAAAGGCTTAGAAATAAATTTGTGTACCTGTCTTGGAATAGAAAAAAAAATTTGGAAGGGAATTTTTTAAATGAATCTCTAGGTGAGGTTTTGTTTCTTTCACTAACTCTAATTTTTAAGGCTAAGCTTTTATCATTTACTTGTTCTCTCATTTTGTGACTTTGAAAACCACTACAAATATTTATAAGAATATGCTATAGATAGTAGATTGCCACCATTTTTTTCTTATCTGTTTCATTTTGTGCAGTTTCAGTTACTCATGGTCAACTGTTGTATTTAATATGGTATATATGTATATATGACATAGATAAACATATACCTTATATGTATATATAGAGTTCTTACAGTATAATGACATGGTTGTTATATTTAATTACTAGTTATTGTTAATTTCTTAAAGTGCTTAATTTACAGATTAAATTATCATATATAGATATATAGATATAGATACATTTATGTAGTTTGTTACTATCTATGGTTTAAATAACCACAGGAGTTCTTGGAACATATTCTCCACAGATGGAGGGAGACTACTGTAATATTTTTTGGAGATGAGGAAGGGATTCAGGGAGAGGATGGATTAAGCAGGTTGAAAATGATCTTGCTATATTATATATGTGTAACAATACCTTAAAATGAATATAACTGTTATGCTTTGAAGACAGGCATTAATATGAAAATCTTAAAAATGAAGCTAATCTTACAAGGGCAAATTTATCAGGTGGATAAAGAGAAAGACATTAAAGACAGCATGTGCAGAGGGATGAAGGCATGAGAAATGATGGTGTGCCTTACAGGAAAATAGGCTGCTAAGAAAGCATCCCACCACAGAACCTCAGTTCCACAACTTACAAGTTTTATGACTTTTTGAATGTATCTGTGCTTTGTTTTGTTTCCTATAAAATGAGAATAATAGTTCTCTTAAGTAATTGTGAAGATTAGATTCATTTATGCACCCAAAAATATTATTGAGAACCCTCCACATGCCCGGCAATCTGGCAGACACTGAGAATACAGTGGTAAATAGAGAGATGATGGTCTTGCTCTTCATGTAATGCACAATGGCAGTAAAACATGTGAGTTTTATTGTAACATGTCTAGCACACGTTACATTGTAACATACCACATTGTAACATAGTTACATTGTAACATACCACATTGTAACATACACTGCAGCACACCTTACATGCCCAATAACTAGAAAAAATACTATAAGTAATAATATAATAAGAATAGTATAAATTAGGTTGCATATTCAGAACAGAATAACTCATGGAACTTCTTGTCTGAGTAGTAGCACAGGGAATGGAATGGCAAGAGATGTTGCTGGAAAAGTATAAGGCGACAAGAGGACAGTTATTCTAAAGTCTATGTGTGGGGTCACAGATTCTTTGAGAGAGAAAGAGAGAGAGAAATTGGGAGAGAGAGAGAATGTTTGGTGGAGGGAGGTGATTTTTATTTTGAAAAAACATTTAGGTGACAATCCATTTAGGACCCCTCCTGTTTCCCAGGAGTTATTCCTATTCCCCATTTATTTTCTCCAACAAATTTTTGTACTCTTAACTATGAGTGTCCACTGGGATGACTCTTCTTGAAAAAAGAGCAATTATCTCCATTTTGGCTAAAGCTGAACCTGTCTCCATGTACTGATACATACAGAGCTGACTAGACCATTCCTTTATCCCTCCAGTTGGTTTTAGGCAATGTAAATAAGGCTGGCTGAGGTGCTGATTTGTAATCTTTGAAGCTAGGTGACAGTCACTGTTTCCCGCCCTGTGACTCCCAAAAAACATGGTTGAATTGGGTGAGATGAAGTGTCACCTTTCCATGCTCCAGGCTGTCAACTGGGGTGACCCTTGAGATAAGAGGCTATGATTTCCCAGGGTAGAAAAATTTACTCATCAGAACTGAAGCACCAGCCCCAAAACATTAGATTGTACCTCAGTTTTGTTATTCAGATTGGTCTTTCTGCATATCCTTCTCTCTGCATATTGCAGAGATGCTTTCAGGCCTCCTACCTAGCCCAACACACAGTACTTAAGTATTTCCCACCATTCTCACAATCACTCATCCTCAAGCCAGTCCCTTTTTCATTAATTAATAAAATCTAGAATGGGTCCTGGGTTGAGGACTTTGTTCCAATGAACATTCATCCTGTCCAGACTTATGACCCCTTGGCTCCTCATAACTATAAATATGACTTAGTGTTTTTATTCTCACTGTGTGTTATACTGGAAGTGGTAGATTGGAATTAACTTATTGGAATTCCAATAACTTTTCCAAAATATAAACAAATATAAACTTCCCAGATCACAGTGAGGTATAGGAAGGGCACCCTATATTAATCTCCATTGTTCCTTAGAAGTCATTCTTCAGCTTTAGAGAACACAAACTTGGTGTATCTGATATCAAACATTTACCCTATATCATCTGTGAGGTCCCACTAGATCTTTGGAATGATTTTGGAGACTAAAACTAGAAAGGTAACTGGGAAATATTCTGGCCCTGGTCCTCTAAGGTCACGGAGGATCTAGGATATAAAGGAACCTTTTCTTCAGGACTTTACAACTTTGGAGAGTCACCTAACCTGCTAAGCAAGGAGATTCCTGTACCACATAGGACAGGAATCAACAAATATACAGTGTGCCAAAAGAGAGTCAGCAAAGAGGAAAGAGTCTCTCATGTTTTCACAGAAAGCAATATGCTCAAGCAAGACAGTTACTTCATCTTGGTAGCTGACACTGACAGATGAGTTGAGAGGCTCTGTACATAGATAAAAAAGTCATGCCTGAGGAGACTTAACTGACTTTGATCCACAGCAAGAGGTTAATTAAGGTAGGTCTCACTTTAACTTGGACTTAAACATCCAGCAGAAAAATATAATAGAAGATGTAAAAAAATAATACCATAGTAATGAAAGCTAGTTATAAGAAGGCCTCAAATCATTGACCTTTTCTGGCATTTTCCAGCTACCTGTAGCTGACCACTGTTATGGTTCAGTAAGGCAGGAGAAACTATAGTGGAATCTATAAAATCTTAACAAGTGTCTTTAAATTTCTTCTCTCCATTTTCTTATAGCTAAAACTAGCAGGCTTATGACAAGAAATATCAGACTTATAGATAACCTCCCTCAGTAGAGGGATCTAAGAGTCAAATGGGTATATTAGCTTATTCCAGTCACTTAAGAGCAGTTTCTGGATGTGATTCTTTTCCCAACCTGCCTTTCCATTCCAGTCCTTATGCTTTGATTATACATGCTTTAATTTCCTAGAAAATTTGCTTATTCTTACCTAGAGGCTTCCAAACTCCAAGTGATCATGCAGATGGAACCAACGGCAAATGTGCCAGACTCTTTTTACCCAGATCCACTAGGTCAACCTCATAAAGGAAACTGATAACTGCTAAAACTGCAATACAACTTCTAGCCAAGGCCCATTAGATTAGCTCTCTGGTGAAGGCCCCTCACTACAATTTGCCCTGCACTAACCCTTCTCAGCTCGAAGCAGCTAGATGGAAACTATGCCTTTTCTCCCCTAACTGCAATCAGGGATACCTCTTAAAGGGCTGAATATTATGCATAGCTAAGTTAGGTAGAAATATAGAAAGCAGTCACACAGGGCTAGATCCCCAAGGGAGTCACTGAGGAGGATGAGAACACATCAAAATTGACAGGAGTCGCATCTGAAGAAGATTAAAATCACAATGGCCAGATTTGCATGCTTTCCTAAGGGATTTGAGATTATTGGTATACTCTTTTGAGATTTCCCATATACATAAACTGTTATCTCATTAGGAGTAGGCCATCCTTCACCCACTAAGACTAAGACTAAGACTAGGGCTACTAAAACTAAGAAGACTAAGACTACAGATTATCTACCACATTTAATGATACCATTCATATGCTGTGCCACTATTGAATCAATATTACCTAAGCGACTACATTTGTAGTCTTATTTGTTGATTATTGTTCTGACATATGTTGTACCTACATCCTCATGATTTTGATTTATAAAACTACTTCAGAGATGTGGGCTCACTTGGAACCCATCTGGGACACCTCCTTTCTCCCACGAGCTACTCCTATTCTCCATTCCTATTTCCCATTACATGCCTTATCCCCGATAAATTTCCCCACCCCTAAAAACATGTTTGGAGAATTGGAGTCCCTAAGTTCTTATGTCTGAACTAAGTCTCTCCTTCTATAGATTTTTTCCTAGTGTTGGGAATGCAACCTAGAGCCTTCACATTGAGCTAAATCCCAGACCTTTTTTATTTTGAGAGAGGGTTTTGCTAAGTTGATAACTCATCTAGGCTGGGCTCAAACTTGTGATCCTCCTGCCTCAGTCTCCTTGACTACTGATGCTATTGGAATGCACCATCATGATGAGCTCTTCTTGTTGTTTTTATGCACATTTCTATCATTCTTTACTGTCTTCTTTTTCTTCTTCTCCTTTTTTGCCTATTACTACTCCAACTAGCTTTCATTTCTTGAATGATTCCAATATTAAGCACTATGCTAAATTCTCAATTTGTGCTTAACTGTATTTACATCATAGGGTTGTGAAAGTTATTATCAAATTTTATAGATGTGATATTGAAATTTAGGGAAGTTAAGTAATTTGCCCAAGGTCACATGGTTAGTAATTTCTGAACTCATGGTATCCACAATATTTATGGCTATTTCATGAATACCAGGCTCTCATTTGCCTAAATTTAACCCATTTCATTTTAAAAATAACCTCATTGGATACGTGTTACCATCAATTTATGGATTGGACCTCAGAGAGGTTAAGTAACCTTCTGGAAGTTATATAGCTTATACACAGTGTAGTTCTACATTTGAATGTTTGGATAGTACTGCTATTTAAATGGGAGGATTTGAGATATAGCGCAGAAGCACAAGTTCCTGCCTGGCAATCACAAGGTCCTGGGTTAGATTCCCAGTACCAAAATAAATAAAGAAATTTATTAAATTAAATCAATATATTAAAAAAATAAATGGTAACATTTACAAAGTTTGTACTAGAATTCAGTTCAGTAGGTAGGTCAAACAAGCCATAGTTCTAAAAGAATTATAAACAACTATCTGAAATTGACCTGTCATTGACATAGGTTTATAGCAGTTCCTGAGGCATTGGCCTTTTTAATGGAGGGCTAGAAACTAGAGTTTGCACCCAAAGAAGACTTTTTCATCATTCTGTCAGTCCTACACATGCGCGCGCGCACACACACACACACACACACACACACATTAGCCACTCATACCCAGTTGCCACAAAAGAAACTGGAGAATTAGAGTTGTACCTAGGGACATATGGCTTCACTGCCTACCAAAGAAACCAATAGAGGTAGAAATGAATGAATTGGACTTTACAGAGCTCTTTACACAAAAATCATTATAAAATGCCACTGTCTCTTAAAGCCTCTCAGCCTGACTCCTGATCCATGGAAGATAAGCTCAGAGTTATAGGTCTGCCACTTTACTGCCACACAAAATGTTAATCTTCTGTGTATTTCCACCTCCCTGACAGCACAGGATAATCAGACAGAATTACAGCTCTGAGACATTTATGATCATGGGATTTACAGCACATAAACTGCTCTGGCTTTGGTGTCAATGGCTGTAGCTTTTACTTTTACTAACATTTCTCTTCTTTTCCCAGAAGCTCAAGGACAACTTCTTACATTTATAGTCTGTATATATTTCATCAAAAACCTCTGATTCTCCATTAGCCAAAGAAACTTATTTGTACCACTCACATCTAGCATTTGCAGATATTGGGACAAAAAGTACCTGATATCAGCCTAGGGTTATAGGAACCTGGCTTGGTAGTTATTGTGCTCAATTTGTTGGAAGGAGGGCAGAATGGATCAGAGAAGAAGCATGCTTAGGAAATGCAAGGCCCATGTATAGGCAGAACAGGGTTATGATTGCAGAAAGAGTGAGGAGGATCTATCCCTACTCATTCACTGGATGATTTACTGTTGCTGTTGAGATGCTACCATTCCTGTTTGATTTCTTTGGCCTCAGAGTTAATTGCAAATGTTCTTGAAAGAAGCACATTAATGTGTTTCAGAGAATGAATTCATCAATTCAAATGTATAACTAGCTAAAACAAGCTATTTTTCTAAATCATTTGATGTTTTCAAGTAAGTAGTATACTTACATGACCCAATATTCAAACTTATTTTTTTTTTTTTTTGGTACGGGGGATTGAACTCACAACCTCACATTTGCCAAGCAGGCACTTACTCTGCTGTGCTAAACCCCTGGCCCTCAAACCTATTTAAGAGAGATACAATAAAAGACTTATTTCTATCCTGCCTTAATTTATCCTGGTCTTTGTCCAATTCCCTTGACTCTAATAGATAACACATTTAAAAATTTTCTTATACAGTCTTTTACTATTTGTACAAATGTGTACAAATAGTACACATTTTCCTACTTTCTTCCATAAAATCAGCATATCATATACCATTTTCTATATTTTGCTTTCTTCAATGTATTGTATATCATAAAGATATTTCAGTATCAGTACCAAGACAATTCCTTCAATTACTATGTTGTACCAGCATACAAATTTATCAGTTCCCTAAAAATGAACACTTGGGCTGTTTCTAACTTTTCACTATTATAAACAATACTGCAATTAATAACCTTATAGATGAGTATAGATGAGATGGAGGTGTACCTGTAAGATAAATTCCTAGAAGTGTAAATATTGACATTGCTTTCTGTAGTGACTGTACCATTTTGTCTTTCCAATAGTAATGTGTGAGACTGCTTCTTTCCGCATTACTTTACAATAGAGTGGTCCCCACCTCTGAGATTTTTGCAAATTCGATAGGAAAGAAATAGTAAGTATAGTTTTAATTTATACCTGTTGTGAGTGTGGTTGCATACCTTTTCATATGCCTTTATAAAAATTTTTGTGATAGTAGGAATTAAAATCAGGACCTTTTCACTGAGTGATATTTGCAGTTCTTTTCTATTTTTTAATTAGATACAGGGTCTTGTGAAATTTTTAAATAGCCCAGGCTGAGCTTGAACTTGTGATCCTTCTGCCTCAGCCTCCTAGAGTGCTGAGATTATAGGCATGCACCACCATGCCTGGAACCTTCCCATATATTTAAGGGCTACTTTAATTACATTTGCTATGGGTGCTCCTTTTTCCATTGCATTAATTTTTTCCTTCTTGGTTTCTAAGAGCTCTTTGACAAATCAATTTTTGTAAAAACAACAACAACAAAACAGCACATTTTTAAAGGAGGGAAAGGGTGTCATAAATTGTCCAAGAATCTCAGGCGTCGCCTAAAGAGAGGTACACTTTGAGTGGTAGCTGGAAAACAATACAAAGTGCCTTGTTTTGAATTAGTTTTTTCTTCATTAAACCATCTGCAATACTTTAAAGGTATTTATAGAACACTTAGTTTGTGCCAGACACTGCATTAGGCATTCAAGGTCACAATGAACAAGAAGACAAAGATTTCTACCTTCCCTTAAACTTACATTCATTCTCCCATTGGTGCATTAAAGGTGTAAACCCTGAAAGAGGTACTGGGGCTGAGTAGATCAGTAAGACCTGGATTTTCTCTCCTGATTCAGTCCTGTGGGATAAGGAAAGAGTATCATACCATGGAGATAGTACTCACTAAATTATTATTGGTTAGTTGAATGAATGAATGAAAGAGTAAATACATGCAGTTTGAGGTAATATACTAATGTAGCATATTAATTATTTATTGCTGTGTAACAAATTTCTCCCAAACTTGCCAATTTAAAATAACAAAGATGTATTATTTCACACAGTTTCTAAGGGTTAGTAATTAGAGTGGCTTCTCTGGGTAGTTCTTGCTCAGGTTGCAACCAAGCTTCTGACTGGGCAGTTATTTCAACGTTCTAATGTGGCTGAGTGCTCCAGTTCCTTGATTCCATACAGTTGTTGCTAAGTCTCAGTTTTTCATTGGATGGTGGCAATATCTATCCTGAAAGAAGGGCAGGTACATATTAATATGTATATATAAATATAAACTACAGTTATTATTACCTAAAGCTGAAGCATTCTCAAAAGATTTTGAATAGTGAAGTGACCTGAGGGTATGGGGATATAGCTCAGTGGTGCAGGGTCTGCCTTGCAAGCATGAGATACTGATTTTGATTCCCAGTACAAAAAAAGTGACCTGATTATTTCTGCTGTTTCAGCAAAATTTCAGTTTTAGTGTGGGGAATTGAAGAATGAAAAAGCAGGAAGAAACGAGACTCATTAGAAAGCTATTACAAATGAGACAAAACAGTGGCCTAGATCAGGATGTTGCTGGCAGAAGCAGAAAAATGTATACATAAGGAGTATATTCTAGAACTTTCTACATATGAATCAGATGTGAGTGAAGTGGGAGAGGCAGACAGGGAACATAGGAAGGAGATCAAAGTGTTTCATTTGTGGAGGTGGATGGAGATGGTGAATTAAATTAGGACCATGTAGATTTTGAGGTGCTTGCAAGATGACTATGTGGTAATGTCTGGCTGTTGGCCAGTTCTGTGGGCATGCAACTCAGAAAAGAAGCAAGTGTGAAGTTCTGAAGAGAGATCTGAGTTAGAGATTTAAGAGTCATCGGCATATGGATTAAAGAAAACATGGGTGTAAGATTGCCCAAGAGAATACATGTCCAGTGAGAATGGATGCCATCCTAAGAAAGAATCTTGAGGATCACCAGGAGTTGAGAGATGGATGGAGGAAGAAGTGCCTTCAAAGGTTTGCTGGAAGGAGTGGTTGGAGGAAAAGAGGAAAATTTGGAGAGTGTGGTGTCATGCAAGCTAAAATGGTGTCTCATGCAGGAAAGAAGGAAAGCTCAACTGTACCAATGTTTCCCTAATTACTAATCAGAGGAGATTAGGGACTACTCTGTTGAGTTTCTTAACAAGATCACTAGTGATCTTTCTGAGAGTAATTCACTGGAGTGGGTAGGGGCAACTGTACCCTAGTCTCCCTCTGTAAGTATAAGTGAACCTTCATGGGATTTACTTTGACTTTCTCTGAATCAGCTTCTTGGAGATGAATATTCATGGACAGAATTCACTGACACTGAAGCACTATTTGCTAATCATAAATATTAGCTGCTAACATTTATTCAGTGCTGCATTTGTTTGGAAATGGCTAGTACCCTTCAAAACTCATGTTAAAATTTGGTCACTAATGTTACAGTGCTTACTATGTACCAAGCAGGGTTTTTTTTGCATTTTTAAAAATTCTATTTTAAAGAGGAGAAAACAAGGAAAATAAGAATAAAATCAATCAAGTTAAACTACTATAAGTAATACAGGACTTCAAAACGTCACAAAATTAGCAATAGTTACCATAAAGCCTCTTTTTGTCTTCATAATACCTGCAGATACCTTTGGACATAGTAAAAATCGAACAGAACAGAATAGAACAGAAAGACAATGAATGAAATAAAGGACTTCAAAATAAGCCAATACGAAATCCAAAATGGCTACCATAATATGCCTTGCTATCTTTTAAATAGCTGCTCATGCCATCAGATTCAACATAATCAAACAAATGAGAATAAAACCCAACCCAAGAAAACAATGAAAATGATTTCTATGTGGAGATCACCTCCTGGTGAAGCCTGATTCTCTTCCCACACAGTACTTGAATGGTGTTGGCTCACAGAGAGAGGCTTGGTTGTGGCTGTCCCCACTCTGGCAGCAGCCCATGCATGGTGCTGGTTTCCAGGCAGGGACTGACCACCTCCTTGTGATGCCTGGTCTGTCATGCCCCACCCCCATCCCGCGCAGTCAATGAATGGCCCCAAGTATTATTTTAACAACATTAAATATGTCAATCCATTCATTATAACGCTTTTGTAATGGAATTTAGTGGCCCAGATCACAATGTAGCCCCAGGTTGAGTTAGAATTGTCCTGATAAATGAAGAGGTAAAGATCCTCAGCCACTTGGAAAACTTTAGCTGCCTCTAGGCTCTAGGAAAAGCCTTTGTGTTGGAGAAAGTACATTATTGAGTTCCAGAGTAGGAGCTCACAGGTCAGGGAATATTTTAAAATATCATCCAGCAAACCAAGATTCCTTTCTCATGTGGACCATCCAAAGGGCAATTCATAAACACTGGAAAGTGCCTAACATGATCTTCCGTTGTTCTTCTTGGGTAAGAGGAAGCTCTGGATACCTAGGAAATCTAATTTAATGAAGCCTCAGGTCCTCACAGGTTAGGGAGCAGTGAGAGTAGATTGTTGTTTTAGATATTAGTTTGAGACTGTCAACCTCCTTGCACCTCTCATAAGCTCTCCAGGCATGCACTGACATCCATATACTGTGTGGATAGCACTGTACACATGATGCCTTTCCTATAGCACTCAGCTCATTATTTCATAGGAAGGTGTGAGCAGTCTCCTCCACCAGATTATGAATTCTCAGTGGTAAAGATAGAATACCATGTGCTGTTTTCCATGACTTCTAAGATTTTTGAACAGTGCTTGTTATGGTTGGTGTCCTCCCAAAGCCTCATGGAAATGACTGAGTCTAGTGTTTATGATTGGTTTGTTGTGTAGCACTGGGGTTGGTGGTGTGGATGCTGCACCCACCCAGGGGCAGGTAGCTGACATACAATATAAGGGAGGGAAAGAGGTGTGTTTTTTTGCTTTTTATCCTTTTTTATACTGTTGTTTGCAGCTACCATGAGTGGCTTCCCCTTAGCCACACCATCCTGTCTTGGAGCCAGCTGAGTAAGAAGAGAAACCTCCAAAAACTGTAAGCTAAATCAACTATTACTTCTTTCATTTGGGGCATCTGGTATTTTGTCTCTACAACAAGAAAAAAAATAACCAAGACAAAAGCTGGTACCAGGAGTGGGGTTGTTGCTGAGACTGTACCTGAACATGTGGTTCAAAAACCTTTGGGAATGGCTTGTGGGAAGAGTTTGAAAAGATTCAGAGATGTTGCCTAAAAGTGTAGCCCTGGAACATCTTAGGCTTTTCTGTATGGAAGATTCTGGTCAGAGCTCAGAAGACCAGAAGCCTGATAGAAATCCTGCCAGTAAAGACCAGGCTTGGGAGGTTTCTGCTAGGAAGAAGGACTATATTGGTTGTTAGACTCTAGATGATGTGTGTTATGACTTGACAGACAGTTTGTTTGCATCTTGGTCATATATAGAGACTTTGACTGAGACTAAGATTAAGAGTGATGGACTGATTAATCTGGCAGAAGAAATTTCAAGGCAGTCAAATGTTGAGGCTGTGGCATGGTTATTGTTAGGGGCTTTTAGCTAGATTTATGTTGCAAATCAAGAGCAGAGAGCCCAGCAGGATGATTTAAGACATTGTGAATTCTTCTAGAAAAAAGGCTCCAGTAAAGCTGTGGACTGTAAAGATAGAACTGAGATCTCAATTGCTGACAAAATGGAAAAATAAAAAAGATGGCCTGGGAGCATCATGGAAATTGGTAACAGGTCTCCACCCTTTGAAGCCTCAAAACTGCAAAAGTAAAAGATTTTGCTTGAAGGTGAAAGCTGCAGAGCACCATATCCCAGAATGTCAGTGGAGGTCACATGGGGTTCCAAAATGGAGGCAACTGCACTGGGTTCCAGAGCATAAAAAAAATTTGTTCCTCAGAATCAAGTTCAGAGTGCCCAGTGATCCAGGCATTTGACCCCTACAGCTAAGAGAGAGAAAACCCTAGCTACTGCTTCAGCTGACAGTGGACCTTGTCAGTATCCACATGGTGTTGGTTTTAAGTGCATGAAAAATGCATGAGTTCTGAGGTTAAAAATGTTTCCACACCAATTCCAGAGGACAGTGTGTGAAGCTATGGGTGTGAAACCAAAGTTTCTATAGAGAACCCAGAAATTTGGAATAGTTAAGAGCATGGATAATTGAAGGAAACCTACAAGGTGGGAACAAAGTGGGCCTAAGAGAGAAGCTGTGGGAGCTAAAAATACCAAAAGTGCCATGGGGTGTCAAGACTTTTGGAGCTCACAACCAGATTGCTTCAGGTGCTGAGTATAAAACTCCAAGACTTAATGTTTGCCCTACTGGATTTTGGACTTCCTTTGGTCCCATTCTTTTGTATCTCCCTGTTTGTACCCTTTGGAATGGTTATGATTGTCTTGTGCCATTGTATGTCAGAAGTGTTTAACTTTGTTTTCATTTTTCCAGGGGTTACAGCTAAGAGTGTGCCTTACATCTCAGTAGAGACTTGGGAGTTGGACTTTTCAGCAATGCTGAAACTGTTAGGACTTTGGCAACTCTTAAAGATGGACTAAATGTCTTTTACATAAAGGATGTACATGAATATCTGGGAGGTAGGGGTGGAATGTTATGGTTTGTGTTCCCCACCCCTAGTCTTCATGCAGTCATGGAGGAAGCTGAGTGTAGCATTTGTGATTGGTTCATTGTGTATTGCTGGGATTGGCAGTGTAAGGGCTTCACCTACCCAGGGGCAGGTAGTTGGTATACAATATGAGGGAGGGAAGGAGGCAAGCTCCCCCCTATCCCTTTTCACTCTTGTTGCTTGCAGCCACCATGAATGGCTGTCCCCAGTTAGCCACACCACCCTGCCTTGGGGCCAGCTGAGTATGAACTGAAACCTCCAAAATCTGTAAGCTAAATAACCTTTCCTTCCTTCATTTTGGGTGTCAGGTGTTTTGTCTCAATGGTGAGAAAAAGTAACCAAGACAGTACTAGATTCAGTGTGATCTGCAAGAAGTATTTGTTAAATTAATAGATAAAGGAATGAATAAATTTTTCCTAGGAACAACCTTTGTTCCACCTTAAATTTGTATTCCTACCCAGACAGACTTCCCTAACCAGAAAAGCATCTGTTGTCTTTTGAAAACAAGAGTAGATAATAATGAGAAGAGGAGGGCTAGATCCCTCAACAAGTATTCAATTCAACAAGTTAATTCAATTCAACAAGTATTCAATAAACTTGCTATGAACCCTTCACTATGTCATATGTCCTCTCAGAAAGAACACAAGCTTGGACAATTTGAAGTTTTAAAAAGTGCATATTTAAGACACACAAAAAGTTATCAACAGTAATAGGGCAAACAGCCATATGCACATGACCCCACTTCAAAACTTAGACATAAACCTAATGCGTAATCCAAAACATTTTGAGGTCAAGAGCTTCTTAAAAACTGGTATCATAATATTTTTGGAGATGGAACCTAAATGTTTGAATATTTGATGACGACTGTTGTCTTAGGTCTCACTGGGTGTATTACCCAATATCTGGCATACGTTTCTACTCCATTTTTCATATCCAAACAATTCTGTATTCCATAGTACACATGGTCACAAGGTTTTCAGATAGTTATTCTAAGTTGGTGGTTTACTGGGCTGTGATTTGGGGCTTAATACTAAACAGTATTTTTTAATATTCCCCAAAGGGAGCAAGAAAGGGAGGGAAAACATGGAAACTGGACAAGACAACCAAGAATGTTGTACGCACACCTTTTTCCTCATCAATCTGTCAGGCTCCACCTCCACACTTCTTCCTTTAGCTCCGTTATTCTTTCAGCTTCTGGTTTGCCTGACTCAGTTGCAAGCACATCTTACATAAATTTCTTACATATGTCTCAGATGTGTCCTTATTTCCCAGGTTTTATGCCTTCCTCTTCCTCTACCTGGCCCAACTTTGCCCTCCAAATTTTGGGATCCCTTCTCTCTTACCTGCTCCTCCCTGTTTCTGCCTATTATTAATTTTGGCTCCTTGAGTCATGAGTCACTGGCTCCAAACCCATTATCCTTTCCCATCCCTGGGGCAGCTCTTTCTTAGTAGGGTTATTGTTTTTTCCATCAGTGTATATCTCTCTCTTTTTTTCTGTCCTCATCTTCCAGTTTAGTTTTTTTTAAATAGACAAACTTAACTTTGAAAATAAATCAATTTAAAGGAAAATATTAAAAGTATACAGTGGTATGATGTAAAATGGCTGAAAATCATGGTGGTAGTTCTTAAAATCACGAAAACTTGTTCTATAAACTGTTTTGAATGAGGAAATTCTTTTGAATGATGGGCCATCTAGTGGCAAATGGAGGATAACAATCTTTTCAGACAGAAAACACAATAGAACATTAAAAGAAAGGTGGGCTAAATCCTCAACCCCTAGCACCCTAATAGATCCAAACCACTAATCCACAAAATTGCATATACAAGCAGGATGTGGTGGTGTATGACTATAATCCCAGCTGCTTGGAAGTCAGAAGTAGGAAATAGCAAGTTTAAGGCCAGACTGGGCAAATTAACAACATTTTGTTTCAAAACGGTGGGAGGCTGGGGGTGCATATCAAAAAAAAAAAAAAAAAGAAAGAAAAAAGAAAAAGGTACATATAAGGAAATGATCAAGTCCTTCCCGGAACATAGTTGAGTGAGATGTATGACTTTATCTGGCATTGCTCTGTTGCTGAATGGTATCTAATATGTATATGTTTATCTGTAATGCATCACTGATGGCTTCATGGCTAAATGCAGATGCTCTACAAATCTCCTTTACAGGCATCCCAACAACTTTATCACCAGAATAATATGAGAAAGCCTTGTGTCATACTGTCATTCAAGAAAGCCACGTTAAGAGATAATTAATGTTATGAAAGGGAAGAAATTGTTGTCTGAAAAGAGAATGGCTTTCCAATTGCATCCCCCAAGTTCATGGGTCAACTCTTTAAAACACCCATCAGGGCCAGGGATTTACCTCAGTGACATAAGCACCTGCCTGGCAAGTGCAAGGTCGTGAGTTTGATCCCAGGTACTGGAAAAAAAATCAGTCTATTTCAATTAATATTATTTTATTCATTTAACCAACATTTCTTTTGCCAGAAAATAGCATGGTAAGACACTATGGATTTTTTCTTTTACTTTTCTTTCTTTTTTTCTTCTTTTTTTTTTGATAGCAGGAATTGAACTCACAATATCATGCTTGCCAGATAGGAGTTTATGCAGCTGAGCTAAATCCCCAGCCTTTTTAATATATACCTATTTTATAAAAAGAAATATATTCACTGATAAGAGTACATATGGTAAACTGGGCACAATTAGGATATGAGGAATTTCAGGAAGCCTTAAAATGTGTCCCTCTTGGGCACACCTTGGGTAGATGACAGATTGATAGGTAGCAGGGTAGAGAGACCCTCTGAGAGAAATAACTCAGACACTGGAAATTAATACCATGGAGAACACGAGGTGAAAGGAGAGGGATTCTCATGACCCAGGCAGAAACTAAGGAAAAAAAAGAAAGAAAGAAAAGAAAAGAAAAAAAGAAAAGAAAGGAAAAAAAGGAAAAACATGGACAGAAGGCTGGAAGGCTGGAGCCAGACATTCTCTCACTGGAGCTGGTCCCATGCTGTTCTGGGTGCCTTGGAGTCAGATGACTCATGGTCCCACTGAAATCAGGAATTGGTGAGCCCGGGGCCCTTGGTGGGAGGACACACTGCACCAGAGAACAGAACTGGCATGGAGAGCTGCACTAGCCTGTGGTGAGTGCTCGGAATTTGGTCCTGCAGAAGGGGTGACTCACTGGATGACATATTGGAGTTGGAAAGGACAAGCCTGAACCTGGAACTGCAATGGTGTCAGTCATCCACTCCAAAGCAGACTGTTCAGATCTGCTTGGACTGGGTCACACCCCTGGTCAGGACCTAATAGCAAGGGACAAAATTGCCCCAAACCAATGACATCCACATGGCACAGAGAAACATGGTGAAAGCACTTGCTGGTTGACTGGCTTAGAGGAGAGGGGCCATCCCCTGCTGTGCATCTAACTGATCAGTAGCAAACTGGAGAGGGCAACAATCCCATATCCAGCATGCTTCAGAAAAACTGTAAACAATATGGAAAAGGTCTGAGACTTCCACCATATAGCTGTCTGAAAGAAACCAGAAACATGACAAGAGAAAGAAATAAGAAAAAGCCTCCAGCTGCTGACCCAGGGAATATAAGTCTTGGAGAGGTAAATACAGAAGAGATACAAGGCAGCAAACATGCAATATTGGACATGGCATCAGCTGACATAAAGAAATATCTTTGTGCTGGGGATTTAGCTCAGTGGCATAAGCACCTACCTGGCAAGGTGAGGTCATGAGTTTGATTCCTGGTACCAAAAAAAAAAAAAGAAGTATATTTGTGACATAATAGACAAACTCAAAACTGAAAGCCTAATTCAAGTAAAGCAACATATAAGAAGATTAATAAAAGAAATGCTAAGCACCTCTCAAGAAGATACAGATGGAAGAATGGAGGAACCCAGAGAAAGGAGAGAAACATTTGATGAAGAATATAAAAAAATCTAGAATACATGAAACACATTCAAAGAGATTACCAGGAAATTAAAAACTCTGTTGAAAGCTGACAAAATTGCTTGACAGAAACTAAAGTTAAATTTTCAAAACTTGAAGATAAATTTGCAATGTGTGATTGTGAAATGAAAGATCTTTTAAAAATAACAAGGAACCAGGAAGTAACAATACAATGGCTAGAAGACAACAAGAGGATCTCTAACTTAATAAATAATGTGAGTGAAGAAGCAGTAAAACACAAAGGAAATACAAAGGCTATTCCCAGAGATAATTAAGGAAAACTTCCCAAGCATAGGAAAAGGAAATGATATTCAAATATATGAAGAATACAGAACTTCAGCCAGCTACAACAAAAACAGAGCTACACCCAGACATATAATAGTCAAGATACCAGAAATTCATCACAATAACGGAATATTAAAATCTTTCAAAGAAAAGAAACAGATCACCTATAAAGGAAAACCCATCAAAATCACAACAAACTTCTTGACACAAACCATCAAATCAAGAAGAGCCTTGAGCAAAGTATTCCAAGTCCTGAAAGAAAATAACCTCCAACCCAGAATGATGTACCCTGAAAAACTGTCAGTAGAAATTAATGGAGAAACAAGATGCTTCCATGGCAAAGAGGAACTGGGGAAGTTCGTGACCACCAATCCAAATCTACAAAAAATATTGAAGGACATCCTACAGAGAGAAAAAAAATCACCAGGATTCCAGGAACAGTGGCAGAGAGGCCTCAATGAATGGGGCAGACAGTGGAATGAAGGAGAAAACTAGACAACCAATGGTAGAAAAATAGCATAGCAGAGATGAGAGAAGATTGGCTATAATCTCTAACATAGATGGCCTTAATACACTAACAAAAAGAAAGGCAGAGTAGATCAGGAAATAGGGTCCATTGAGATGCTATGTATATGAATCAACCTTAAAGAGGGTTTATGAACTGAAAGTCAAAGATGAGAAAACAATGCTCTATGTGACAGGGAACCAGAGAGAAATAGAGAGGTCTCATCTAGCAGCTGCAAATAGGGTGGAAAGACATGACACTTTTGTGCAATAGAGAACTACTCATCTATAAGGAAGGAAAAACTTGAGACTTCAGTACGTAAAGGAATACATCTCAAGATCAAGTGCAGGGGTAAAAAGGTTCAGCACCACTTAGGAAGATAGCGGGTTGCCCCCTTAATCTAAAAACTAAATGAGTTAGTTGGATCCAAAATGTACAAAGCATCCTGTGAAAGTGAAAGGGCATGGATTGTCTTTTTAAAAAAAGGAAGGCAGAGGACATTGCTAATAGTGTATCAGGATTTAAAATCCACATTATTCTTATTGCTCTGTTTAGTTTAATTTTATTCTGTACCACTCTGTCTACATGTACTGGATTTAAGGGCACAGATAGCTATTCCAAAAATAGCAGGATATACTATGGTAACTGTCTTTAATTTCCTAGTAACTTAAACTGAAGCCCTATATTATTTACTGTGGCGCCCTTTTCTGTCCATGCCATGTCCTAGTCCATCCACACCTTGTGACAATCGCTTCTCCAGGAAAAGGACACCGCATGTGAGAATTGGGCGCGGGGATCTTGGAAAGTTTTGTACTGATAATTGTAATTTGTGTAGTTCACATGTGTATGTTTTTATGTAATGCTCAATATGGAGTCGAGGGTGGAGACTCCAGGGGGGTTGCTGGAGGCCCTCTAGATAACCCCTTTGTGAGGACTGGTTGTGGGGTTTTGCCTTCTGTGAGTAGTGTGAGAGAGTTTATGTGGGAGCTTTGGGTGGGAGAGCC